>CM075205.1:12145708-12173208 GCA_037577475.1 Chaunax sp. Z400
CTCTCAGCTCCGCCTCGGTGTAGCCCAGAACTATTTTACCCCTGAAAGTGCAGCAGACACACACAAGAATCACAAACAGAACCACAAACAGAACCACACACGTCCTGTGCTGGATAAACCAACATTAAACTGGGAGGTCTTGACAGAACACACTTTGCGTCGCAGGCCATGGGTGTGAAGTCCAGCTTGTGTTTGGTCCTGAAGATCATGTTCCTCGTCCTGATTTCCAGGATGGCTGGAGGCTGAAGGGGTGTGGCGATGGCGAACAAGGCCAGCTGAGGCGGGTTCCTCCCCCCGCTGTCACTCTGCTGACGGCTCTGACGGCTCTGACCGTAGAGGAACTTCAGTCGACCCTGGATATTCAGTGCCTGACAGGAGAGCAGGTACAGATTTCATACCAACACATGACAAACGCCTGTAAACAAACTGGGTCCACTGGTGTCTCTAACTGGAAACCTTCAGGTCACATGACAGTAAAGTCTCTATGACTCAGTCACTGTTTAAACTGAGTCGAGGAGACGTCGCTGAGTTAGCCAGACCTGAGGAAGTTTTATTTGACAGCTCATTTATTTTAATTTATCTATTCATTTTTGTATCAACCAACAGGTTTTACAACCACAGGAAAAGAGAGACTCTCTCCTGTTCTCCTCTCACCCTGTGGCATGTGGTGTGAGGACCCCCACCTCCTCTGTTAGCTCTGGTTAATTAGCCTTGTTGGCTTTAAGGACCTGCAGCCGTGATGTGTGGAATCTAGCCCTGAATAGCAGGAGGGATTACGAAAAACAAAGCCATAGCGACTGCTAGACAGAAGCAGAGACCTGGCTTACTACTCACGCAAACTGGGAGGGAGGTTCAAAACCATTCAGGAGCCCTACTGGAGTGTCCTTCAGCAAGATGATGAATGCCTAAGAGCTCCAGGGAAAAAGCAATAATGAAGCAACCATAACTACGTTGGTAACTTCTCTGAGGGACAAAGAGTTCAGTCCCTCCTCTGAACCACCATGTTAATATAGAAAAGGGTTCATGTAGAGAATATCTGATGAAAAACAAATCATCTCAATCAGCTGCGTTCGCTTCATTTCTTTTATGAACTTTTCTGTTTCAGCACTAAACAGTTTCAGGACAACAGGATGGGGTAATGAATGCCTTGCTCATGGGGATCCTGTCCCAGTTTTCCCAGCAGGGATTTGTGCTGCCACTGAACCACAGCGTGTTTTTCTTCTTCTGCGGCTAATTGTCTTAGTAGAAGCAGCAGCAGCCGATCTGGAGCTACCTGCCCTGACGAAGCAAGTCCCCCTCTGCTCTGGTATCCTCTGGGTGGTGGGAGGATTAAGGCCCTTTCCCCACGACCCTGAAGCTCTCTTAAGGCGGATTACTGGAGTACATGGTGGCTTCTGATCCCTGGACTCTGAGGTGGCACGCCACCAACAGGCCTTAGAACACCACAGGTCTCAGACATGGAACCTGCACATGAATGTTTCATGACTGTAAACTGCTAAACCTGGGCTAAAGGTGAAAAAGTTACAACAATAAATCATCACTCTTTTAAGCAACACATTTGTAGAGCTGCTGCTGCTTCCATCTGCTGTACTGTGACATTCTCACCAAGAAGCCAGACGAGTTGTCCAACAAGCAGCGGAAGCGGCAGATGAAGCCTCTCTCCAGGAAGGAGGAGTTTTCAGGTGGAAGCTGGTCAGGGTTGTAGCTCATCAGGCTGGAGGAGGTCGACTCTCCATCTGAAGACATTTAAGGGCAGCTTGTAAAAGAGAAATTCTCTTTCCTGACAGTTTCAGAGTTTATTGTTTACTCATCAGACTAAATACTAAGAGCTTTTGAAACTTGTTGACCTCTCCTCTTGAACACATCTCCCTGCTGACATTACAGGTAGCTTTCAACACTGTGGTCACATTCTGCTAAAAATGTTTGATAGGTTTCGAAAATAAAAATGATATCCATATATTACAAATCAAAGATTGTAGTGTATTCATTCAGATTTGATCTGACTGATATAAAATGATGGGATAGAAGTGTTGTTGTTGTGTGATTGTAAAGTTGTGCTGTTACCTGCTGACCCTGACCTAATGCACAGTGACCAGAGTGTGTGAGCGTGCACTGCTGATGTGTGCACTGCTGATGTGTGCACGGCTGCTGTGCACTGCTGATGTGCACTGCTGATGTGCACTGCTGATGTGCACTGCTGATGTGTGCACTGCTGTGCACTGCTGATGTGTGCACTGCTGATGTGCACTGCTGATGTGTGCACTGCTGTGCACTGCTGATGTGTGCACTGCTGTGCACTGCTGATGTGTGCACTGCTGATGTGCACGGCTGCTGTGCACTGCTGATGTGTGCACTGCTGCTGATGTGTGCACTGCTGATGTGTGCACTGCTGATGTGTGCACTGCTGATGTGTGCACTGCTGCTGATGTGCACGGCTGCTGTGCACTGCTGCTGATGTGTGCACTGCTGCTGTGTGCACTGCTGATGTGTGCACTGCTGATGTGCACTGCTGCTGTGTGCACTGCTGCTGTGCACTGCTGCTGTGTGCACTGCTGATGTGTGCACTGCTGATGTGCACTGCTGTGTTGTTGGTGTGTACACTTGTGTGTGTGTGCTGGAACATTTGGACCACCTCTCAGGAGGTTTTAGTTAAAGGTCACCTCTTGTTGCTTCTTCTCTGACCTCAGATCAGATTCAGAGAGTCAACAACAATATGAAGCATCTATTGACCAGTGCATGATCTCTAAACATCTATCATAGTATTAAAGTAATGATATATATAATATATGTATGCAGACGTTTCTCTTCATTTGACAGACCTGTTGAGGTTTCTGTGGGGGGTCTGTGGCACCCCGGGGGGTTGAGGGCCCAGTGTAGGTTCCTCCTGAACTCCTGCTGGTCTTCAGTGTGAATCAGCTCAAACACACTCTGGTGCATCACGTCAGTCTGACAGGACAGCAGAAAAATGAATAAGAGACAGTAGATGTTGGTAGTGATCGTCAGCAGACGTCCTGAGGGGTTTGTTTTATTCTGTTTGTCTTGAAGTGAAGCTGAATATTTTTTCAAAGAGCTTAAATAAAGTAGACCTGCTGGGACCCTGATATCTGTCTGTCAGACACAGCATGACCTGGCTGAGGACCAGAAGAACCCCCTCCTGGTGTGGGTGTGGTCAGACTCAGGTCACCCAGAGGAACTTTGACAGGTAGAAGTGTTACTAAATATTTGTCAAACAGTAAAATGACTCTGTGGTGTTGCTTCCAAACACTCCATGTGAACAGAGACATTCAACAATGATTTGGGTTTGTTTGATAAATGAACAGAGACGTGCCTCAGGTGGACGAGGAGATGAGGGGTGAGAGGTGGTGTTTACACCCTGACCAGGCGAGGACGGGGTGTGTTAAAGTGTGTGTGTGTGTGTGTGTGTGTTAGTGTGAGTTTTGATGGTGTGTGCTTGTGAGTCTCAGACAGACTTTGGTTAAATTGATCACATTCTCCAAAATAAGATTACACTGGAGGCTGCAGTACTTTGTTGTTCAGCCAATTGGATTAAACCTTTTGCTCCAGAGGTGTTTGTTTCAGAGCTCAGGGTATTCAGGATGATGTGTTCACTTCCTGCTGTGAACTTGATTATGCTTGTTAACTCTCTGCCTCTCTAAGTCTCTCCTATGGCTTACAGTTAATTTCTTGTCATTTAAAAGCTATTCAGCCTTTGTAGTGTGGCAGTGGGACGACAGACGGTACATCAAGTGTACAAACATTTAACAAATAGGATATTTTAGCTCACGTTTTAAAGTCGGTAGTTAAATGACACACAGAGGAGCCTTTGAGAATAAGAGTGAGATCAACTATTCTTTGTTAAAGAATAGTTTTAGAAACTGTCGACAGATTTTACCTGATGGAAGCCAAGGTAATCCTGGACGGTGTGAGAGCAAAAGAAGATGATTCCCTCAGCTGTGACAACCAGGACGAAGCCGTTCAGGGCCTGCAGGGAGAACACAGATGACTCAGTTCTATGCTAGGTGGTCTCTGGAAGGGTTAAGTAAACAAAAACCCTAACCCATACCAAAGACGCTGATCCAGCTGGATTATTAACAGTTATGGGGCTATATGTGAAAGATGTAACCCTAAATTCAATGTCTTGTCCTGTCAGTCAAACCTTTGGTAAGATTTTAACACAGAGTTCCAAGTGGTTCATATTCAGGAAATGATGGATTATGGATAGGATTAGGATATAAATGCTAAAGGGTTAGCATGTTAGCAAACCCGACACATCAACATACTTTGGATGCAGAAAACCAAATGATATGAAACACAACATTTCAGAAAATAAAGGGATAAAAAAACAAAAACATTCTCCCCCAAGCAGAAGAAGACGAGGAGGAGGCAGGACATCAACTCAAAGAGACATGATAGTGAGGAGAGAGGAGAAGGAGGTCACTACTGGATGACTAACACCTCCATCATCGCTCCTCCTCTTGCTCCTCGTCTTCCTCGAGCCTTGGGGTTTGGTGAGGAGGTAATGACACTGTGTCCTGACACTGTGAAGAGTCCCAACGGCATCCTGCCAGCATCGGGCCACACCTCAGTGATGATGATGATGATAGGAATACACTTTTTATTAATGCACTCTTCATTTTCACATTTAGGCTCAAAACTTTGTCAACCTCTTTAAAAGTCCATCATATGATGTCATACATGAATTTCCATCAGGCACACACACACACACACACGCACACGCACACGCGCACACACACACACACAGAGCAGAGTGGCATACGGGCACTGTGTATAAATATTTACTGTAGCTTCATCTGTCTGCAGACAGCATCTCCCTCTCTGCTCTGATGTTTGTCGACCTCTCACTCTCCAGAGATAGAGAGATGTTTGTTGTCTCTCAGACGACAACCCAGAGACAACAAACACCAGCAAACACACAAAGACTCAGACAGTATTTACCACAGAAGAATTCCTGTCAAAACATTTGGACTCAGTTATCTGCTCATGTTTCCTGTCTTGGTTTCATGATTCCTTGGAATCAAACACTTTCAGTTTTTTTTTTTTTAAATGAGTCTATGATGGATTTAGTGATACTGTCAAAACATCTTTTAATGCTTTAAGACACACACACCCTTCATACAACCCCCCCCCCCCCCTCATTTCAATAATACATGTGTTCACCGGCTCTGTATAATTCATGGGTCGGTGTCTGTAATGGAACAGAGCAGCTGACGGCAGGAAGCTGCTGCCCTCCACATAGACACATCCTCGATACGTCATCGCTGCAGTGACCCATTTATTCCTCCGGGATCAATACACTGATCAGAGCATTGATATGGGTGTTGATACGAACGTTTACCTCTGTCTGAGTCTATGTTAGGAATCACATACTAATGTAATATTCAAAGTAAGTGCATCATCAAAAATCACACACAAAATCCACAAACTATGAAAACGACAAAGTTTGTGGATTGTGTTTATGTGAGAAAAGCCTGGATGTTTATTAAAGAGAACAAACACAAATAGTAAATATATCCAGAACTCATGTTATTATTATGAGTGTTGGAGTGGAAAAACAGCTGACTGCTGTAGGTCCAGGAGAACAAACCATTCCTCCTGCTGTGCAGAGCAGCCTCGCCTCCATCACAAGCGTTCAAACAGCCAACTGTTGTTGTGTTCAGACTCACTCAGTTAGATGATATATATACATATATATACAGATGTAAACATATTTAAGAAATGTTGATGGAAAGCACAAATTGTATGCAGATGATTAAATACATCTATTTAGTCATTAAACTCTTCCCACATTCATTTTGCAGATATTTGCAGGGCTTTCACAAGTTGTCATAGAAAAATGAAAATAAAACCAACACCAGCCATGATTGCAGAAGAAGAAAACAGAAGAAGAAAACAGAAGAAGAAAACACAGTGGCCTGCTGCTCACCAACCTGCAGGAGCAGCTCCCCCTCAGGTATGTGTCCATCCACAGATCCTGATGTTTTGCTGTTGTCGATGTGATCACTGCTCCTGTTCCTGCCATTGGACGGCTGGTTCTTCAGAGCCACTGCAGAGAGAAACAGAAAAAAGAAGGTCAAGTTCATCACATCTTCAGACATCTTTAAAAACACCTCATGTTGTCAACATGTTACAGTTAAATAAACAGTTAAGAAATGAAAAAGTCAGACTGAGACTCTTTCTATCATTAATTAAAAAGTTAACTAAATATCAACCTCCAGTAAGGCCCAGTGGGGACTTTAGGAATCAAACAGACGAATGGACAAAAAACCCAGACCACAGATTTCACATCTTTGTCAGGGGAACTAATTTGTCTGTCTGTGTTCAACCTCAGCTGACCCTGAAAACTAAAGACAGGGTTTCTCAGAGGTTGCAGGAGTCAAAAGTTGAACCGTGGGCGTCTGTCTCCCCCTTCTTTCATCAAAAGTAAAATGGCGGTGAGTGGATTATCCCGCCGTGTTTTTACTCTCTGAGGCTTTCATCTCCTCCTCCCACCTCCTGTGTGCTCGCTGTGGAGCGGCAGTCTCCTCAGACCTACATTACTGTGTGGCTGAGACTTTGGGACAAGGGTCGCCTCATGGCCAGGGGCAAAAGGAGCTGACCTACAATATGTTAATGTTGTGTTAAGACGTTCCGCAGAGACGGGGTCGTCCACAGTTCAGGCGCTGCTGGCCTGTTTCTGCCGGGTCAGGATGGGACACAGAGGACAGATGTGTTTTTAAAGCCTCTGTTGGACACTGGTCGTCTCTGATTGGTGGCTGCTTATCTGTTTAAAGGTGGACAGTAGATGAACATCTGTTGACCTGAAATTATAAGCAGGTGACTGAAAGTCTGCTGAGCTGAAGGAAGCGTGATTTCTCTTTAGTGCACAGACAGTCAGGCTATTCACTAACAGTAAAAAAAAGCTAATTTAATAAAGCTGTGGGGAGTCTTTTCCTACCAGAGAAGAAGCTCTTGGTGCGGAGGAAGCTGACGCTGAGCCTCAGGATGGACAGTTTGTCCAGGCTGGTGATGACGTCTTCAGGGAAGGGCAGCAGGCTGGCGAGCCGGTCCAGCTCCGAGTTCAGACGGTCGCGATGGCGTTTGGACGGGTTGGACTTGGCACCTTCGGCTGGGGGTTTGACTCTGGATGTTAAGGAAGCATCATAATATAGATATATAGTTAAACTGCGCACATTTAATTTTGTTTGAATATAACCTCACCAATAACATCTACATCTTAGAGGATAGTAAACCCATAACATTTTACATGAAAGGATTTTATGTCGGCTCACATATATTTACATTAGTACTTATAGATGAATGAGACGATATTTAGGTCCATTAAATTGGATTATGCATGTATGATTTTTCTTTTGTGATGCTCTTTAGAGCCTAAATGATGCTTGTTAATACAAGCTGATTTTATTTTCCAATAATCACACACACATTGGTATAGATGTGCATTTATCTATATGAAAACCATTAAATATCAACTTTAATTATTCTCAAGAATCTGTAGCTCTGGTGTAAATATATTATATTTTAAATATTATTTTTCAGACCATCCACATGAACGTTGGGAGGGAAGCTTAGATTATAAATAGTGTAATAAACCTCTCTCTCTTGAAGAACTCACCCCTTCTGCGCCGGTTTTCTTCTTTTCCTTCCAGCATACATGTTGTTAGCGTTGATTTATTCAAACTGGAGAAAACCCATAAACTCTAATTTAAGGCTTCAGACGGTAGAAACCGGGGAAACATCTTCTGACACCGGGTTAAGCTAACCTGAATATAAAATACCTTTAAGCTAACGTCAGGAATATGAACGGAGATAAATAATATCACTAACAGACGCATTAAGGCTCCGTGTCGAAGAACTACGAGTATCACAGGACGACGGTTCCTCCGGTTCTCCCGTCCATGTTCGTCAAATTCCAACTAATAACGTTCGTTTCAACTTCACATCCTACGGTCGACATGTTAACGTGAATCCTTTAGAAAGTTCCCGTCCCTCCGTCCTCTCCTCTCTCCTCACCGGACTTCTCTGCTGCCGCGCTCCTCTACGACCTTAAAGCGCGCGCGCTTCCCGGGCACTGATTGGACATCAGGCGCGCGCAGCGGGTCAAAGGTGACGTTGGAAGAAATAACTTTGTACAACAGACCGACATAATAATTTAAACAGTATTTCAGAAACCTTATTTTCTTATTTTACTTGAGACATGACGTTTCTGAAGGTAGAAAAAACTTTTTTTAAATGTTTGAATTAAAAGTAATTAACAACAATAAAAAACACCGTCACATATTTGTTACGTCATTACGTCTGGTATGACCAATACCTCAATTTGACTAATGTCGGCTAGCATAAGCTAACTTTCTTTAGCCTGACTATAAAGAGAATCTGAATGTTTTTAGCCATCCTTCATAATGATGATATCTTTCCATAATGATCTAAACAGTATTTCAGACCAGCTACAGAAGCTATCGGCATGTTTTCTCACTTTACTTGTATTTAAACAGAGACCATGTTACTTTTTTTTTTTAACTTCTAGTCCAGTTTGTGCTGCAGTGAAAACCATTTGGAGTCAATGGGAGAAGCTGCATTTAAATGCAGAGTCCTGCTGTGCACTAAAGAAAACCACAGTGCCATCTAGTGGAGACTGGAGACCATCACACAGACCAAAACTACCACATCAAAACTGACAATTATACCGAATAAAACTATTATCAAACACTCTGATGGAGCAGACTGTGTGTGATCAGATCACATTTAATGTGGTCAGCATGAAAAGATTGACTCAAACACTCATAAACTGAGAGGCAAAAACATTGAAGGCAAATCCACAAGTTACAAAAGAAAACATTATAGGAGATTACATTTGTTTATGCTGTGCAGAAAATGTACAAAAAATAAGCGTGAGTCAGGTTAAGGCAATATGACATTAAAGTACACATTATAGGGAGATATATATTATGAAAAAAGAAGACAAATATATATATTTATATACAATTACACAAAGATACTGCAAATGTGGAGCCTGGGCCTCCTGGGGTTTGAAAAATTAAAATAAAGTACAAAGTTTTTTTTTTGGTTTTTTATCAAGAAGAAATCATGAGGATATATTTATATATTATACTTAGATGAAAGCACTCCAGATTTTAAAGAGACGAGGCGTTCGGGTGCTGAAAATAGCACACCCCAGAAAAACGTGCTTCGTTTTGTACTGAGTCTATAAAACGGATTTCATCCATCTGTTATGATTTTTGGTCGAATGTAGATTTTAGGGGGAATCTGTTGTCAAGGCACACTTTTTCTCAGGGCACATAATAAAAGTACAAAAAAGTCCTCTAAGCCTGTTGTGAAGCCTCTTACACTGAGGTAAAGAAAACATTCATTTTGGACCAGTCAAAATGGTTTAAATGATTCATTCAAAATATCATCTTTCATTAGGAGAAGCAATGTGGGGTGTGTTATTGAAGGATGAATAAAAAACATTATTACTAACACCCTCAGGTTTTGCACATATGATAAAAACTGAGCCAAAACCTGCCTCCTTTACTCCACTTAGTGGTTGACTACACTACCCAGAATGCCTTTTAACAACTCCAGAGTAAGAGTCAGGTTGTTTCTGATGCAGCGTTCATGTCATCTGGCATGTCCCGTATCCACACTACATACTCAGTCTCAGCAGTGTGTTCACACTGGTGCACCTAAAACAGAGGGTTTTTCCCACAATGCAACAGACGAAGGAAAAAGAGGAGATGAAGATGAGGAAGAAGCTCAGGACCGTTGAGGATCAGAACCAGCCAGGGCCAACACACACCCTGTTTGAAATCACATACTGCTGTGTGTACTGCAGACCAAACCAACGACCACCTTTACCAGCTGACTGAGGTATCCTCATGTTTCTCTGCATCACATGACTGAATCCATCACAACACTGATGTCATCAATACATCCATCTTCATCAACATCACCTCTTCCTCTCAGTGTTTCCCAGTTTGATTTTAAGTTAAAGGATGGTAAAGGCTATTAAAGAATAAAGATAACAATAACTTTTAAGACAAATTGTGGACATCTAGTCAACATGCGGGAATTTCTCACATACACAAAATCCACAAACTGCATAGAAACACACAACATACTACATCTGACAACATACTTAGTAAGAATCCTACCTTAGTGATTCCAAACAGCCACAATCCACAACCAGATCCAGACCCTGAACACAACGCTGATGGCTGGAATGAGACCTCAGTGCTGCCAGACTGGTTAAGTAGTAAAAGATACATGATGACATCACCGGAACATCATCATCCTGCTCGCATCAAAATACATCCAACAGCTCCAGAAAGATCTTCTAACATAACATGGTCTGCAGTCGTACATACTGATGTTTTCATATGCAGCACTACTTACTAAAGATGTGTACTGTGATGTTTGGAGCGCAGTGAATACTGTGGAGAATTAGTATGTACTATGGATTTGGGACTTTATTATTCATGTCAACCCCAAAGTCACAATAAAAACCAGACCGATGATTCTGACAGTTCAGACATGTATGACACATTATGGATGTAGTTATACAGTTCAAGTCATGATTATATGTTTCCTTTCTTCTTTTAGGCTTAAATAAAAACATTTCATCACTGGATGATCTGAAAACATGAAGCTGAAATCAGCTGTTCTTCTGGACTCATGACAGAAATGAATTTCAAACATGTAGAACATATCGTTTTGATGGAAAACTGCAACTAAGGGTTATTTTGATAATAATGGAGCTTCTTAAAGTCAATGATGTCAAATATAAAATGATATAAGAAAGAAAATCATAGCAGAGTCAGGAAGTATTCACTATGACTGATTATCAAAATAACTTGTCTTTTTTACACCTGTGAACGACTCAGAAAGGATTGTTTGCATGTGTTCATTGATAATTTAACATTATATATTATATTAGGACTCGTATCTGTCAGACCAAATCAATGCTTTCCAGTTTTCAGTGACTTCGGTGTTGACCTGAACACTTCTTACAGTACAAGTTGTTCATTGACAAGAACGCAGCATAATTCTGTTTGTGTGAACATCGAAACATTTCCACAGTTCATGAAATCACATCGTTGTGTTCCTGCAGATTCATGTGCAGAAACCCTCAGAAACAGCTGACAGACCTTTGACTTCTCCAGCAGTAGATCTGTTTTCTGTCCCGTCCCTTTGCTATCCTCGACAATAAAGCATCACACATTACTATTGTTTTTTTTTTTTGCTGTCACTACGTTTGACTTTTCTGTAGAAAAGAACTTTTTCTCTGCGATTTCTGAAGAGGTGTTGACACAAAAATCAGATTCCATGGCTCAGTACCGGATGAAGCGACGCCGACAGTTTCAGGCTTTCTCCTGCTGTTTGTTTTCAATCTAGTGCTGAATTGTGTCATTTTTAAATCAACAGACAATCACAAGGAACTCATTGTAAAGGCACTTTAAATTTCCACCCCTTTTTTAAAACGTGTGAAGAGATTTTTTTCCTTTTTTTTCCTTGTTTAAAATATACAATAGCTGCCTTTAAACCATTTTACTTCTGTGTTTTGTTACTGGACGATTGTCGATACTCTCCAGTCTGAGTGGGAACGTCGATAAATTAACCACAAAGACGGAAACAAGAAAGAGGAAGAGGACGGAAACTCGGTGTGGAAAAAATGAGTGAAGGCTTCACTCTTGTAATCAGTGCCCAGTCTGTCATTTCAGGTTAAGGTTCATCCAATCCTAGTTTTAAAGAAAATCTCTGACTCTCAGTCTGTGTCTGTTTTTAAAAAAAGACATTAAAACATGAAGAAAGCAAGTTAATCTGAGTTCTAATAAAATAAGGCACAAATAAAAGGAGTTTTGATCCAATGTGTTGAAGAATCTGTGCAAACTTATGGTTCAGGATGTGTGAATTTTCTCTTCACTATGCTTTGGCAAAGACTTTAAAGGTGTAAAAGTTAATAGTGCAAAACATCTCAACAATTGGTTTGGTGAATTTGAGGCAAGTGAAAGCTTTGGTTTCGGTCATCTATCAGGTTCTGCTGCAGCTTTTTGCTCATATTTCTGACTGTCCCTTTAATGTTTAAGGCACCGTCTCCAACAGGAAAACAACACAGAAAAGAAAAACTAAACTGGCTCAATGACAAAAGACTGAATATATAAAAGAAGCTCTAACTAAAAAGCAGCTGAATCGTGTTTAAATCCTAAAAACAACGTTTTTGTGCGCTTTTATTTCTAATCCCTGTCTGTGACGCAAATCACCCTCACTGTGACAGCAAAGGGTTGAAATGAACGTTACAACAACGCATTTTCAAAAGGACAAAAACAGCAAAAAACAAAAACCTCGATATATTTATCCTTCTGTGCGTTTAAATACAGACTTTCAGGGCGTCAGGTGTCGTGTTCGTGGGTCAGAGACGGCAGAGGATTAACTGGAGGGTTTTCAGTGCTCTCTTTGATTCAGATCGAAGCCTCATTATAGGAGGGGAGGAGGTTCACCAACACAAACACTCTGACCTCATCCTTCAAGTCTTATAAAGGAGGACAGATCATCACATTAGATCTACATACAGGTCAATTATGGATGTCAACAGTCAAACCGAATCTGCTCTGAGCAAAGACTCAGAAGTGAACAATGAGGCTGGAGAAGTGAACCTTTACCCTTTAGAGTAACCAGCATGACAGTGGTGGCAGTGGGTTTGAGGACTGCTAATATTTGCAGAGCTTAGCAGAGATGAACAAGTGAAGGTCCTGTACTACGACACACAATGGCTTCCATTCACGACTCTGCAGGCATGGACTGAACAGGGCTGACGGTGAGACGTGCGTTTGACTTCATCCACCTTCACATCCACATTGTGGAGGCTGGAGACAATCCTTAAAATTAATTTAGAATCGAAGTCATAAAATCCAACATGCTTCTCCACATTCACACAGACTGCCTTCATTCTTTTTCCTCTGTTGCATGGGATCACTTGTGGCCAGAGGTGGAAAAGCATCCACGATAATTCCAAGATGTAATTCCCATTCCAGCTTGGAATGAGGTGAATAAGATGCCACCAATGTGCCTGGACTTGGTCTGATGTGTTTTCATACAGTATGTGTGGAGAGGAAGACTTAAAGGACGAGGATGAAGAAGCTGAGTCGGTGAACCTCCTCACCTCTTAGCATCTGTCTCCATATCTGAGATCGTTTTATTCCTATACCTCTGAATGTACCCTCTTATAAACAGTAGACATCCTTAAAAAGGTTATTATCTGATGCAATAAATGGAAAGAAGAGGGACAGCGCTGTTACATGATTGGCTGACGATGACACCAGCTGAGTTGTGTGGTAGATAAAAACATCACACCAGATCATCCGTTATCCTTTTTTTTACAATCCAACCAACAACAAAGAGGGGCTTCAGGTTGAGTCTTTGAAAACCTTTTCTGTTCCTCCTCTTCCTCCATGAATGAACAGCCGTCCTGAACCAAGTCTCAAAGCTTAGGAGAAGAAAAGAGAAGGAGAGACGTTCTCCTCATCCTCCTCCACGTTTCTGTTCTTCAGTCTACTCCACGTTCATGTTTAAACTGCCGTTTCAGTCGGAGCCAGATCCTGTCCAGTCAAAGCAGCTGATTCCTATTTGTTCTCTGAGTAGTATGCGCTCCCGTTGGACAGCGAGGAAAAGGGGAAACCTCTGTTCCCGACGACTGGACAGCTGTTAATCTGTGAAACAACAGAAGAGAGATTAGGTCCAGTGAGTTCTTTCAAATCTACACATCTACACATACTAAGTGGTGAGATGTAACAAAGGATGAATATTTACACTTCTATTCTGACAGCTTTACTTTGCAGATTTCTATTAAATAAAAATATAAATAAACTAATAAATTATATTTGGCCACTTTGCATCAAACAGAACCTAAGTAGCTTGGATAAAACTAGTTCTGGTCAGGCTGCAGCTCAGCAGTGATTGGCTGACATTATTTATTCTTCATTACCTGTGTCTGCAGCTCACTGAAGTTTAGGTACTGCTGTTGTTGCACCAACAGATCTTCTGAGCTGAGACCGGTGGTCATTTGGCAGGACAGCGACGCCTCTTCAGGATTCGGGACCGTCGTCATGCCTGGGACCGATGCTCCTCCGGGAAGACTCTGATAGAAACAGGAGGGTTTGGATGGAATCTGGTTGCTGGCGGGGTTTAGTCTCTGGCAGGAGGGCGTCTTGTTGAGGTGTATCCCATTTACAGACAAAGACTGGGGGGCATTACTGAACATGCAACTGCTAGAAGGTGCCAAAGGTGGCGGCGCCATGTTCTGCTGAACAGGAAATGGTACATTTGAAGTCTCTGGAGGACTGAACACTGGCCTGCTGTTGACAGTATTCTGAGAGAGAAGATTCCTCTGAAATCCTGACATTTGGTTGAGACAGGCTCCCATCTGTTGCTGCTGTATCTGTTGCTGCTGTGTCTGTTGCTGCTGTATCTGTTGCTGCTGTATCTGTTGCTGCTGTATCTGTTGCTGCTGGGTCTGTTGCTGCTGTATCTGTTGCTGCTGTATCTGTTGCTGCTGTATCTGTTGCTGCTGTATCTGTTGCTGCTGGGTCTGTTGCTGCTGTATCTGTTGCTGCTGTGTCTGTTGCTGCTGTATCTGTTGCTGCTGTATCTGTTGCTGCTGGGTCTGTGGCTCCAGAGACCAGGACTGCCTCTGATTCTCGCTGGTTTGCGTCTGAAGAGCTAAGTGGTCTTGCATGCAGCTCGATGGAGGAGGATCTGCAGTGAAACCTGTTTTGTTTGAAATATTTTGAGTGTATGTTTCCATAAAGTTGTTAGCTTGGTTTGAGTTCCACTGGTTGCCCTGAAAGTTGAACACCCTATTGGCACTTTGGTCCTGGAGGCCGACTGGGAGGCTGGGCGTCCTCATCTGAAGGTGGTTCTGCACTGGTTGAGCAAACTGGTTAGGGTGAATCTGATTGGTTGGTGTTTGCCTGAGTGAGAAAGCTCTGAGGTCGTTGTCCTTGGCAGTAACTTGTAAGGTTCTCAGTTGGTTCGGTGTGTGAGAGCAAGACTCTACCAAGGAGGGGTTGAAGGGAACTGGATCGCCTGTGGTGCCCAGCTGAAGACCAACAGAAGTGGGGAGTGTTTGCTGCTGAAGGGCTGGATGGTTTAAATCAGAAGAGCTCAACTGAGGAAGATCCATGTGGGTCAGTTTCATCGTCCCCTGGACAGGAGGGACGTTGTTCTGGAGCTCCAGAGGCCAGCTGAAGTTCTGCTCTCTAATCTGGTCAGGATTCATACTCTGAACATCCAACGTGGAGAGGCAGGGTGGGATGTTATCCAGTTGATCCGGCAGCTTGAACCCGCCCTCCGCCTGGAGCTGCTCCTCCACATAAGTCAGGATGTCGTTGCTGAGAATGTCGTTCAGGTCTTCGTTCATCTCGCTCATTTTCAGCAGGGTACTCTCCCAGCTCTTCAACTCATCAGGCTCCACGTTCAGGGTGTCGCTCAGGTCGTTCTCACCGAGGATCTGCTGCAGGGTGTCCATCATCTCCTGAACTGTGGTGTCAGACTTCGTCATGCTTCCCGCAGCAGATTTTGGTGCAGGGTCCAGCCAGATGTCTCCAGGAACGCTGACTGTGGCATGGGTGTCCTGGAAGGCCATGTCGTTGAGAGAGTTGAGGGTGTTGGTGTTGTTGTGTTCACAGTAGACAGACTGGTCCTGATTCAGCATGCAGCCCAGTAAGGAGTGGGGGCTGACGGAGTAGCTGTCCAACTTCCTCTGCTTGGGGGCGGAGCATGGGTCCGGGGCACTGATGGTCGGAGTTATATCGTACAACAAGGCTTCTCCGGTGGCGAAGTTGAACGGCAACTGCAGCCGACGAAGACGAAGCTGTTCTTCCCCTTCTTCATTTCTGTGAAAACAACATAAAATTAAGTGAGTACAGGGTTAGATTAGCCTTTAGCTTCTCTCTAAACACCGTCTTTGTTCACTTACGTCAGAGCTTTCTGCCGGGCCACGATGAAGTCTGGTTTTCCACCTTTAAAGACCACCCTGGCGTTGGCCTGGACCCAGAGCCACGTCCCATTTTTGCTGAGCAGCCTGAAGACGGTGAAACCACTTTCTCCTGTTTTTATCACTAGAGACGACACAGACAGAGTCAGACAGTCCTGGAGCTTTTACATCAACCTGACTGGCTATAAATAAGCCATCTGGATGTCTTTGCTCTCTGTCTTTTCCCATTGATTAAAAGTGTGTCCATTTATTAGTACTATGAAACTATATATATATAGTACTAGTACTATATATATATAGTACTAAACTATAACTATAAACCTCACTTCCATCTTAAACTTAACAGAATGTTTTCTCTAACAAAAACACAAATACAAAACAACATTAATGAACTGATGCATTTTGTTTCACAAATACAAAAACAATCACACAACATATTCATCATGGTTCAGAAACACACACACATGACTTTTGGCATGAGCTTTCATCCTCCACAACAGCAGGAGGCGCTATAAGTCAATTTAATCAGGAGGCTGTGCCTTTGGTGTCCAAAACTAATTTCAGCAGCTGTCAATCCCTTTTTAATTCAGCCAATCACCTCACAGTATTCGAAGGTGGGAGGTGAAACTGAGGTGAAACTGAGGTGAAAGTGAGAGGCCATGCTGGATGCGTAGACTTACTTCTGATGTGGTTGTCTGCGCAGTACATCATGTCTGCTGCGTGGATAAAGTTGTAGCCGGAACCTTTCATCACGATTTCTATTTCGCTGTAACCCAGAACCACCTTCCCTCTGTGGAGGAGAAGAAGTTCAGTTAAAGCCAAACCAGATCAAATGATTACATTTAGAATGTTAGTGAGGACCTGTGAGCTGACAGCTAACAAAACAAATGAAAGAGTGACAGAGAGGGGGAGGAGTTTCTGTAGGTTATTGAGCATCACCTGTCGACTTAAATGTCATTGTACCATGAAGCAGGACTCATCGATAAAGTCTTTTAACCTGTCTCGACCCCTGTGTGTGCATCTACCTGGAGTCGATGCCCATGGGAGTGAAGTCGAGCTTGTGTTTGGTCTGGAAGATGAGCGTCTTGGAGCGGATCTCCAGGATGGACGGCGGCTGCACCGGCGTGGCGATGGCAAACAGAGCGAGCTGTGGGGGAACCAGCGTCCCGTCCTCAGACACGCGGTTCTGGCCGTGAACCAACCTCAGGCGGCCGTGGAAGTTCATAGCCTGGAGACAAAGAATGGAGACCTTACTCTCTTACAGCTGCAGGAATACTGCAGTAAAAACACGACGGCCCCTTCTTCATCCTGAATGATGTGTTTGATTTGCTATTAAATGGTTGATCTTCCGGTTTTACCAGGAAGCCGGAGGAGTTGTCCAGCAGGCAGCGGAAACGACAGCAGAAGTTTCTCTCCAGGAAGGAGGAGTTCTCTGGAGGGATGGTCTGCGGGTCGTAGGTCATCACGTTGCTGCTGATCTCTGCAGAGCTCTGCTCACCTGCAGGTTAAATATTTAAATCATTGTTTAATCACTTCGTCTCAGGTGTAACACAGTATGGTATTACAGTGCACAGACTGGACTTACTGGAGCTCTCTGCGGTGCCGTCTTGCTGGTTGTGATTTGGGTTGAGAGCAAAGTGAAGCTGTCGTCTGAACAGAGCTCGGTCGTCTGTGTGGATCAACTCAAACACGCTCTGATGGATGACATCCGACTGGAAACCCATAAAACAATCATTCATTATTTAAATCTAGAGCTCTAAAAATGTGAATAAAGTCTCAGCTTCTTTTCCAGGATTTAGAGACAAAGACGGAAAAAAAGGCATTAAAATTATCATCCATTCCAACATTTAATCACCTGTACAGACAAATGTTTCCTCAGATAATAATAATAAGCTAATAATTAACTGTGATTTACGTTATTCTACATGTTTCTCTGAAGCAGTAATAAATACAGGGCTCTTTGTAATCTGACAGGAAATAAATGTAGACAGTTTATTACTATTTATCAGTCTTCAAAGCTCTCTGTTTAAAGAGGAGGAAGATTCATGATTCTTTCTGTCCCATAAGCTGCTCGGCTGATCCAGACTCAGTATTGGTATGTCAGGCTGGAAGACTTGGCTGCAGCTCACGGCTTGGCAGCAGCAGACTCAGAAATGTTGATGCTTAGGGTCATGTAGGATTTCCCTCTGCAGAATTAAACTCAAACAGAGATTTGTTCCCCACTTCCAAGAAGAAAAATCACTTTCATGTTCATCTGCTGCAGAGCCAGGACATTTTATATTGGGACAGTTTAATTATTTTCCTTAGTTCTCTCATTCATGAATGTACAAAACAAACATCTCTGCAGATTTTGCATTGAGGACATGGAACTAACAAGATTTAGAGTCTTTTTTGTTCTCTTCACTGTGCTGAGAAATAGATATGAGGACATGCTGCATAAATTGTGAAGACATGTTGAACTAAAGCGTCTGCAGAGACCAGTAAAGAGCGTTCCCTTCAGAGATGTTAGAATTCACTTGAGTATCACTTTGAATCTGCAGTATCTGTTCCACCTGTACACAGGTATAAAAGCTGAGAGCCAGAAACACCATCACAGGTGGAGTTCAACGTTCTACCTGTCTGAGATTCAGGATTCTTAATTTAATACATTTCTGCTCCTATATTATTATATATTATTATTATTATTCATAATAGCTTCATCTGAGTGAGTCTTTTTCTTTTTAAACCCAGTTTTCTGCTCTTCTTCTGCAGTCTTCCTCTTTTACCTGTGCTGTCTCTGTATTTAGAGCTGATCTATAAATACAGATTTTAATGGCAGTGAATATTTAAAGCCTCTAGTAATTTTGGGGTTTTTCCACTGTGGCTGCAGAACGAAGCGTTTCCTGTCCTGATTAGCATCCGTGTGTTTTTCTTTAACACCGGTTCAAATGGATGAGTTTGCAAGTCAAGAGTTCACAGCCCACAAAGCAGCTCAGTGCTCACCCACACACACACAGACACACACACACACACACACACAGACACACACACACACACACACACAGACACACACACACACACAGACACACACACACACACACAGACACACACACACACACACACACACACACAGACACACACACAGACACACACACACACACACACACACAGACACACACACACACACACACACAGACACACACACACACACACACAGACACACACACACACACAGACACACACACACACACACACACACACAGACACACACACACACACACACAGACACACACACACACACACAGACACACACACACAGACACACACACACACACAGACACACACACACACAGACACACACACAGACACACACACACAGACACACACACAGACACACACACACACACACACACACACACACACACACACACACAGACACACACACACACACAGACACACACACACACACACACACACAGACACACACACACACACACACACACACACACAGACACACACACACACACACACAGACACACACACACACACAGACACACACACACACACACAGACACACAGACACACACACAGACACACAGACACACACACAGACACACACAGACACAGACACACACACACACACACAGACACACACACACACACAGACACACACACACACACAGACACACCCCCCCCTCTGACCTGTCTGAATCATCTGAATGACAGCATTGGTCTGAAGTGTGACAGAACACGTGTGGTAACATGTAACATGTAACATGTAACATGCAGAGCTTTTCTGCATGTTTCAGCTCCTTTAACAACAAGCTGTAGAATTCACTTGTTGTATTTTGATTTCCTACTTTATCCTCCATCTCTCCTCCATCTCAAGCTGCCTCCTTTTGATGCAAAGGAGCAGCGGCTCCACCCTGAGCCCCCGGATGTCCGAGCTCCTCGCCCTATCTGTAAGGCAGATCCCAGCCACCCTTCAGAGGAGGATCATTTAGTCTATTGCTTCCACAATCTCATTCTTTCTATCAGGACCCAGAGGTGAGGGTTGGAACGGAGATTGACAAATAAGTCGAGAGCTTCTGAGAGTTTGTCATGATTTACCTGATGGAAACCAAGGAAGTCCAGGATGGTGGGGGATGTGTAGAAGACATAGCCTTCAGCCGTCACCACCACCACAAAGCCGTTCAGCGCCTGCAGACAAAACAGAACCTCATTCATTGTCCTGCACACAGTCGCAGTAAAACACACTAAACTAAGGTGTTACCTGAAGCAGCAGGTCCCCCTCAGAGAAGCTGACTCCATCAATGGAGGCCACCTGGGAGGAGGAGAAGGAGGAGGAGGAGGAGGAGGGAGCGGAGGCTGTGGAGGTCGACGGCTGCGCGTTCTGGACATTTCCCCCGAACACGTGGCTCCGCTCGCAGGTCCAGCTGGAGCCGTTCTGGCCTTTCTTCATGGTGGCTGGAGGTGAAGATAAGAAATAAAATGTAATGTCAGATGTTGACAAATGTCTGACAGAAACACAGAAGAAGGAACCAAACCTCATTTCTACTTTTCCCAGTTCTTCCTACGAAGTTACAGAAAGTAATAAAAACTCATAAAGCAGAAGATTTCAGGGTTAAAGTTTTAGCTTGTCAAATGACAATGATTTGCTTGTTTTCTGACTTATCTTTGCTCATAAACTGCTAATCTTTGGGCTTTGGAGCGCTGAACAGTAAAAAAGACACTCGAGGACATTTCCTCCAGTTCTGGGAACAAGTGAGGCTTCAGACTGTTTAATTTAGAGCACTGCTTTTATTTGTGTTTGAAATTCAATGCTTAGCTTCAAACTGTAGTCTGACACACACACACACACACAGACACACACACACAGACACACAGACAGACACACACACACACACCAAACGAGGATACCAGGCAGAGCCACAAAGTTCCCCCTGTGGACCGTCCCAGCAGGGAGGCGGCCATTTTGGAAGCAGGACTCATGTGAAGTGGTCGACGAGGCCTCAGAATCAGCTGCTTTTTCTAATCGGGCTGGTGTGCAGAAAGGTTCTGTTCCTAAATGAGACGGCCACCGATGGAAACATGCAGCGTCTTCTCCAACAAAACCATCCTGAAGAGCAAATCGTGGCTAATTTAGACGTACGGGATAAAAACCCTTTGATTATAACTCAAGCAGAAAGTTATAAACAGAGACTTTAGAAATGTTTCACAGTGATTATACATGACAAGCTCTAGTTTGGTTCTGAAATAGGATCTTTAGAATGTCTCCAGAAAGTCATTTTACCCCATGTGCTGCTATGTTTTAAGTTTCTAGTGTCAGACAATGAAGGAGTTTTATTCTCTTTTGGACTGGAATCTACATTAAGATAAAGTCACACATGTTTATGCTGTATTTGTGTGTCTAAACTGTCATATAATAATATAATAAGTGACTCTCAAACGGTCGCCGTCTTTCACAAGAGCTTAATGTCATCCTTCACATAAAGCAAACAAACCCTCAGCATGATATGAAGTTTATTTAGAGCTCGGAGCCATTAAACACCATAAAACCAAGAAACACTGAGTTTACTGTCAGATAGCAGTGAAAAACAGAAACTTATCACATTAAAGCAGCTGGGAGCTTTTCAAATGTCACTATTTGCTGTTGAAAAATGATCTACTGTAAAAGTTTCTTTTTCCATCTCAGCTGATATTCCTGCTGATCTTGTGATGTGGTTTAAACCTACAGCTTAGTGACATGTGGGGGAAATGTCTCCACTAGAGACGACTGTCAGCTCAACATACAGAGAACAGAAACACGATGGAACATGTTCGAGGAGCTGGTGGGCGGACTGCAGTCTGGTTAGCACCATAAAAGGATCATCAGACTGAGATTTATCATTACAGCGTCACACAAAGAAAGGAAATGTCATCAAATGCATCTTCATCACTTCCCTGAAGAAGAGCGGTGGCGTCAGATTTCAGGCGCTAAATGTTTTTATTGTGTTTTATTGAAAACAACACATTCTGGAGCCGTGGCAGGAAATTCAAACACAGAGACCATATTAGCAACCAAATCATTTCTGGGCAAACAGAACGACGCCTCCAGTGGAGCCAGAAATATGAAGAGAAAACTAAAACATCTGGTGCAAATACCAAAATACACCAAAGAGCCAACGAGATACTTTGGACAGAGAGCAGAGAAAGAACCACGACAGGAACCATTAATCAGCTGGTTCAAAAGAAGAAGGTAAAATAAAGTGTCTGCAGTTTAGATTCATTTACTGCAGAGATGTCCTGATTTACACCAGAGATTCTGTTGGGTTTACTTTGATTAATGGCGCCGCCAACCACAAAAGCAGAATTTCACTTGTTCCCCACACATTGGACGTTTGCCACGATGCAAGTTCAGACAAATCTGAAGGGACTGCAGAACAGAAGAAGTGACACATGAAAGAATGAAGTTTATAAATCTCATGCAGCAGAAGATGTTGTACAGAGAGAACACATGGAGGCTGAGCTGATACAGAGAAGTCAATTCACTGACCAACTGAAAGTGACATAAATCACAGCATGAAAACAGTCAGGGTTTCGTTTCTGATCTATTTGTGTCTCATTCAGCACCGAGTTCTGGATCCGCTTTCATTTCAATCAACTCTGACATCTGTCCAGCAGCAGCACAGCCAAAACAGCTTGTTGTAGCTTGTTGGCTAATTCTAGTATTTACAGCAACATTTATAAAAGTGCAACTTCCCAGTTTATCTTTTTTTATCTGTAGTTGTGCATCGTTACACAAACAATACAACACAACATGTTTGGTGTGTGATTCATCATCTCTGAGCAGAAAGGACGATATAAAAGGATAACAGCTTAGAACGGAACATCGAGCTCATTAAGATTTAATTAAAATGTGTATCCTGACGTTTCATAAAGATTCATAAATAATGGTTACAGAAATCTGACTGGTTACCTTTCCTCAGTCTGAAACTTTCCCATCATGTGTTGGGAAATGAAACAACAGCTTTATGTTGAAACAGACTCACATCCCATGCTCCTTTGCTCCTTTGCTCCTTCGCTCCCTCCACTCTCGGAGTGTTTTCCCCGTGTCATGCCAAATCTGTCACTTCTCCCACGGCATGATCTGCACGGCTTTTAACATGATTTATAGCAGAACACAAAGGAGCCAATTGATGTCATGCACTCTTACACTTCATGAGTCTAACACTGAATCCTCTGTTGTTCTGCAGGCCTACAGCAGTGTTTAGATGTACATAAGCTTTGCTTTGTATTGTTTATTCATTCAGGAAAGATCCACATCAGCACCATTTACAAGATTCCAGCCCAGTCTCTCAATGGCAGCGTACCAGTACAACCACAGACATTTACTTTTGCAGAGCAGCTCCTGGCAAGGTGATGCTTTCAATGCAAACTATTATGCCGCTGATAAATCAGCATGATTATTAATGTTGACATGATGGCATGACAAATCAGATTCTTCACATAAACAACGAACAGTTGAAGCTTCGCAGTCCAAAGAGACCCGACAAAGAGGACCACACCAGCAGTATCCCTGCTGGACAACAGGAATCCTGGTTTGTTGTAGTGGAGGCAGAAATTACACTGTGAAACTACGAAGAGCTGAACTGTCAGTTTGGAACGACGCATGTGAAAAACATCACATATGAGTCCGATGCAGCTCAAAATCAACCGAGAGGCGAGGGTCAAAATATGGCAAGCAAAGTAGCACATGGACTCAGACTGCAGCTGCAAGCAATGAAACACAAGCTTTCACAGATCAGGGAGAAATGAAGACACTATAAAACTGTGCATCAATGAATCCTCATAGTCTTAATGAGAGTCAGTCCTTCCACTGTTACAGATGACAATAAATGCATGTGTTAAAATCAGGGTCTCCTCTGATGCCAGACTCAGACTGCAGGACTCTGACATCCGGAGGATTTACTGCAGATTTACTCCTCCTGACAACTGGAGGAATCTGCTCTGAGAATCTGGTGGATAACCATGTGATTTAACAATGTGAGGCATTCACAGATCAGTATGGTAGCAGAATGCTAGCTAACGTGAGCTACGATGTTTACTGTTGCTCGGCAGCACCGTTCGTACACAGTGTGGCGATTATACGTTCAGATTTTAAATCTTAAATGTCAAGCATGATTGATATGAATCAGTGCAGCCACAAAGAGTCTGTGAGCAGACTGGGAGGCTAAAGACTGAATCTGTTAACACCTCTCATTATTAAAACATCCAGGTTTCTCTTTGGATTGGAAGCAGCTCTGGAGTCCTCGTCTCAGACTGTTGAGCAGTGGAATCACCTGGAGTAGAAATGGTTCAACATCCTTTCTGTATCCTGACATCATACAAACATCGCCTCACAAAGGACAGATGAGAGAAAACGCCTGTTTTACACAAATAGGATGAGACATGGAGGAAAATGGATATTTACAGTCATCCAATCAGAAACTAGACGACATGTAAGTCATGTTGACTCAATGACAAACGTCTGCACATTACGAGAGACTGATAATGATTAAAACTGCAAATATTAGTTGTTAACAAACATGGAGTAAACATGTGTTACTCAGTCTGCACATCTTCAGTTTCACTGTTGCCTCAGTGTGGTTCTGCTGTGTGTGATGGGGGGGGAATCTGTCCAGGCATGCTCAGAGTTGGCGTCTGTAACACACACCTACACACACATACACACACACACACTCATAGCTGGAGGGGATCTGGTTTAGTGGTTCAGCAACAATGAGCTATTTTAGTGTTAAAAACAGGGTGGGACAGAAGATATATTAAGAAGGGGAAGAAGAAATGAAAGAGGTATAAATAGAGAAAGTGTGGAAGTGTTACACAAAGAGACAGTGTTTGATTGTTACAGATGGACAAGAGACAAACCTCAGGAGAAATGGAATAAAAGCACAAACTATAAATGAATCAAAGAAACGCACCATCTGACAGAAGGAATCAAATCTGATGGGACCACCGTAGATGCCCTGAGGAACCCCTCCTCTGTTCTTAACATGGTGAAAACCCACTTCTGCCCCCCCCCCCCAAAAAAATACCCCCAACTTTGAGGTTGTAACAAGAAACAGCTGACTGGTACCAAACTGAGTCAGAGGCCTCATAAAACAGGAGAAACCCCCAAAACCTCATCTCCTATGGCTGAATAAAAAGAGGAACCCTGTGGAACCAAACACCCCTCCTCAGCTTTATCTGGGTCCGACACACATGTTCTGTTGTAACAAAGACCCTGTTCATATGCTCATGTATTATATGAACTTATATGGTGCTCAGATGTTTGGTCAGTAACTTCATGGTGTCATAAAGAAGCCAGCTGACAAATGGACCAATCATCTGAACTCTAGGACTAATCAACCAAACCAAAGAAATATCACTCCTCCATGTTTTGTAGTTTCTTTCTTACTACACATCCACATTCTCACTGCTAAAAGATGTGTCCACATGTGGCCCAAACACCTCTGAATGTGGTCTCTGTGATCGGATCTCAAACCGTCCTCTTGTAACTGGATCGCTCAGGATGAATGTTCAAACCATTTACAGGCTCTCAAAGAAAGTGAGGGTGCAGAACACACCCTGTGCAGTTGTCCATCAGTAGATGAAGTGATTGGAGGCTGGTGGAACCCACGACCTCCACCATCACTTCTCTGTTCTATCACATTTACCACAGCTCCACCCTCCATCTCCAAAATCCCGCTCTGTGGTTTCTGTCGACTTTGAAACCCAAGAGCTGAATGGAGTCATTGTTCTTCATCCCTTTGGACTACAGAGGGGGGGGGATCAGCATCACTGACACTCTCTCTCTCCTTTTCACCCTCAGTGAAGCTCGCTCTCCCTCTCTCTCTCTTTGATCCTCTCGGTGCAGGTCTGGACATGAACAGCGAGGCCTTGTCTGGTTTGGGAAGCGTTTCAGTTCATGAGTGTTTCTTCATTTGGTCTCTGGCTATAAATAAACTCCATGTGTTTTTACTGCATATCATCTGTTGTCTAATTATGTTACTGTCTCTGACATCTCTCACATTGTGCAGATACATGTTTAATCTGCACCTTTATTTATCATTACTGCTTGTGTTAAGTTTCACAGATACACATTAGAGATGTGAAATATGCACACATCTGTTCCATCTTTCTACCAAGTTTCAGGGAAACCTGTGTTGTACTTTTTGCTTTAAACTGCTGACAAACAAGAAAACTTCTACTGTCAGATACTGCTATCCAATAAAAATGGATCCCTTCTCCCTCCGTTTATAAATCTGACACCTGTCACTCATTTTTATGAGCTACCATTTATCTATGAGGCGACTGAAACGTCTTTACAGCTGAAGTTTTCCCAACCCCTCCAATTCAGACAACCTGACACCACAACTGCTGTCCATCCTGCTCTTCTTCACTGTCACTGCTATACGACCACAACCGTGTCACTGATGGACACCCCCCAAACGCTGAGCTGACAGAAAATGGTAACCAACATAATCTATACTGATATTCTTCAGGCTGGACCCTCAGCACTGCTCCAGCTGACTCTCTGCTGACCTCTGAATCCTGCCGTGCTATAGGATAACACTGAGTCTGCTGGAGACATCTCAACGTTTACATTCCTCTGTCTGAACAGCAGGTCACCTTTGGGTGCCTCTGCTGATACTGCACACGACCTACCACACCCTGACACACACACACACACACACACATAGACACACACACACAGACACACCCTGACACACACACAGACACACACACAGACACACACACACAGACACACACAGACACACACACACACACACACACACACACACACAGACACACACACACACACACACACACACACACACAGACACACACACACACACACACACACACAGACACACACACACACACAGACACACACACACACACACACACACACACACACACACACACACAGACACACACACAGACACACACACACACACACACACACACACAGACACACACACACAGACACACACAGACACACACACACACACACACACAGACACACACACACAGACACACACACACACACACACACACACACAGACACACACACACACACACACAGACAGACACACACACACACACACAGACACACACACACACAGACACACACACACACACACACACAGACACACACACACACACACACACACAGACACACACACACACACAGACACACACACACAGACACACACACACACACACACACACACAGACACACACAGACACACACACACACACACACACACACACACAGACACACACACACACACACACACACACAGACACACACAGACACACACACACACACACACACAGACACACACACAGACACACACACACACACACACAGACACACACACAGACACACACACACACACACACACACACAGACACACACACACACACAGACACACACACACACACAGACACACACACAGACACACACACACACACACACACACAGACA
>CM075205.1:12178208-12185708 GCA_037577475.1 Chaunax sp. Z400
CACACACACACAGACACACACACACACACACACAGACACACACACAGACACAGACACACACACACAGACACACACACACACACACACACACACAGACACACACACAGACACACACACACACACACACAGACACACACACAGACACAGACACACACTCACACACACACACTCACACACACACACAGACACACACACAGACACACACACACACACAGACACACACACACACAGACACACACACACAGACACAGACACAGACACAGACACACACACACACGCACACATTATGTAATGCTAATGATGGTTCATGACTACAGGAGGGAGCAGTTGAGAAGAGTAGGTTGAATAAATGATTCATCTCTGTGAATCTAATAATAGTAATGAGAGTCTGACAATGACCATCCCTCTTACTGATGAAGATGATGAAGACTTGGAGGCTCAGTGTATCTAAAGCTTATGTCTGAGTCATAAATGATCCTGAATTCAAACCTAACAAAATGTCATCATTTCTTCTTTTCATGCTGGCTTGAAGCAGAAACCTGTAGATTGTTACTGCAAAGACAAAAAGTATTTATCCATCTTTCTCTAATGAACCACGAACTGAGCCGCTGAGATCATGGAGATGAAGATGACTTGTGTGAATCGAGCTTTGAGTCCACAGCGTGAGAAGAGTCTGCCTGAACAGCCTCGGTCTGGAGGTTTGAGAGGAGTTATCACAAACACTGATTAAAGATCAGTGTTGTGTTTCAGCTGTTTGCTCCCTGCAGCTTCACACACCATCAAATCCAGACTGCACACCTGCACAATAACATGAAAATCTGATATACAGAGCCAATATTTATCTTTTACTGAAAATTCAATATCACCCACCTCTGAGCACAGCTGAGGAGAAACAGTGTGGAGAACCTGAAACTTTCTAAAACATCATAAAGCCTCAGCTTTTACACTGTATTGAATGAAGTGAGTCACTTCATGGCGATGCTGAAACAACTCCATTAAAGTTAAAGTATGGTGGTGGCAGCAGAGCAGCAGGGTGAACACAAATCACATCCCTGCATTTAAGATGCATTTAAGCTGTGAAGTTAAAGCTCTGCATCTGTGAGCTACAACCAGGACACTGCTGCACCTGCAGACTGTCACTGTAAAGCTTTGGACACATGACATGCAGAGAGCTTCGACACTCGTGAGGACACTGACTAACAGAGGTGAATGCAGTCAGACAGGTTGGGTGGGATTGTTCTAACGTGTCTGCAGGAATGTCACAGTGACTTCCTACCTCTGTAACTACAACTACTGTTTACGCAGCAGATGCTACAACATCTTCTGCTGCTTCACTGACATGTCAAATATCCAATAAAGCACTGCAGCAAGTTACCTACTAATAAGCAAAACCTCTGAATGAGCAAAGCACCAACTACTGGCAGAAAAAATCCTCTTACCTGCAGAGGGATGTGCAGAGAGGGACCAGGAGACAGGAAAGAGAAGAAACATGTACATCATTAGGAGAAAGCTCCATCTCACATTTAACATATAGTATATTTACATGCACACATGATAAAATCAGGTTCCACAGGTAATCAGAGAGCGTGTTTACATTCACTGCTTCAGCCTGGAGGCTTGTTACTAGCAGGTCGGAGACTATCTCAGCAAAATGTTTGACAAATGATTGATAAATGTGTGAGTGCTGCAGGGCTCTGAACTCATGCCTGCATCTCAAATACAGTTTTGATTCAAAGTCAAAAAGACACTTTAGAGTAAACTATCAACAGAACACATCTGATCCCAGAGCAGAAAAGAATTACAGAGGAGACGACACGTTTCTGAGGCCCTGCTAGACGAGACGTCGAACATCCATCAGGGTCTGAGTCTCTGAATTAGACAGAACCATTTGTTCAGAAAACATGGATGAAGTCAGAGCCCATCTGTACATCACTAGTGTAGAAGATGCATACAGTAAAAATACTGCAGCTTTGACTTTAGAGGCTTTTGTTGGTCAATGGTTCAAATCCCTTTCTGCTCCAACAATGCTGCTGACCACACCTCATTTAACACCAACACCAACATCTGATACTTAAACCACGGGGGAACTGGACATGGTGAGGATGACGGTGTTGGTCAGTCACAAGCAATGATGTGCAGATTGTTCAAATGATATCAGTGACTTTTTCTCTTCTAAATAGCTTCATGGTGTTTGGGATTGAAGCCCTTCCAGTGTAAACGTTGGGTCGCTGCCACTGGATGGCATCAACCCAGAGTTAGTTTGATGAAATGAAAAGCTGAGCGTGACATGATGCCTGTCCTGCCAGTAAACTAAACTAAACCAAAAAGAAAAGAGGCTGACATTTTGGCCCCGGATGGCATGGGAACGCTGCAGGAAAGCTTGTTTTCCCTCAGTCTCAGTCTGCACAGCACTGAAGTCTTTGAGACGTCATGCTGGGATCCTCCGGGAATTCATTTGTTCTAACAAACAAACAAACTAACTAACTAACTAACCACCGGTGCAGAGAACAAAACTCCCTCCTGGAAAAGGCCATTATTTTTAGGGTGATATCTACAAATAGCTTAATTATTCTGACCTACAGCCCAAATCAAATATAACAAAGCTGTAAAAGCCTGAGAGTATTTTAAGCATTTTATGGAGCAAATGGCTTTAACATGGCACACCTATGTCTCAAACCCTGTCATCTGACTCACACACTGTTATTCAAAATGGCTGATATAATAATATTTTGTAGAATGAACAGCAGATTAGTCATGTTATTGACAGTTAAAGCTGAAATCCTTTTTTATGTACTTGTTCGTTCTCTTAGTTTTTGGGTGCTATCTGTGGGCACATGTGCCAGAAATCTATTATGCGACATTGGATCTGTTCATAGCAGCCAGGAATCTGTCGCCTTCCCCTCCAGTTTTATTTACACCACGCAGCACATATGGACGCTGATCACTTCAAGAGCTCCATCATTTGCTGCTACATGACGCCCAGTAAGATAAGCTAACTTTAACCAGGGTGGTAACTGGTTTGACTGTGTAATGCTGCTGATTAAAGTCATTTAGGTGTAATTTGTTAATGAATTCAAGCTCTTCCTCCTCAGCTGCAACTCTACCAGGCTGCTAATTTTATGTTTGACTCTAAAAATGCTGTTTTTCTTCTAATGTAAACCTGCTGGTGTCCTGGAGCAAGTCAATGAATCCCTATTAGCTCCAGACTCCAGCCCCAGACCTCTGACGTCCATGTGAATCCCTCAGGCCTCCAGACATCTCAGCGTCTCATTAAGGCTGCATTTAAGCACAATCTAGCAGTAAAATAAGAGATGCAGCTGTCCTGTGATGAAGGTCTGAATGAACACCAGAGCAAAGAGGTTAAAGATATTAAAAGGCAGGACAACAGCAGTCAACACCATTATATTATTTATGCAACAGTTTAGTCATATGAAGATGATGACTTCATCTTAAAAAATGCTGATTCAGGCCCTGTGTTTATTTGTTAGAATGAGGAATCATCTCATATGAAACATGTGATGTCTTCTGCAGAAACTACATCTGAAACATGTGATGTCTTCTGCAGAAACTACATCTGAAATATGTGATGTCTTCTGCAGAAACTACATCTGAAACATGTGATGTCTTCTGCAGAAACTACATCTGAAACATGTGATGTCTTCTGCAGAAACTACATCTGAAACATGTGATGTCTCCTGCAGAAACTACATCTGAAACATGTGATGTCTTCTGTAGAAACTACATCTGAAACATGTGATGTCTTCTGCAGAAACTACATCTGAAACATGTGATGTCTTTTGCAGAAACTACATCTGAAACATGTGATGTCTTCTGCAGAAACTACATCTGAAATATGTGATGTCTTCTGCAGAAACTACATCTGAAACATGTGATGTCTTCTGCAGAAACTACATCTGAAACATGTGATGTCTTCTGCAGAAACTACATCTGAAATATGTGATGTCTTCTGCAGAAACTACATCTGAAACATGTGATGTCTTCTGCAGAAACTACATCTGAAACATGTGATGTCTTCTGCAGAAACTACATCTGAAATATGTGATGTCTCCTGCAGCGTCATTCCTTGAAAATAACCTACAATCTGAAATGAAGTCCATCTGCTTTGCACAGTCAGTGTTTATGTTCAACATGTGCGTTGTTTCCTGGAGGACATTAAAGGGTTAAAGCAGCCCTCTGCAGTGAGTGGAGTGATTACACAACCGGAGCCATTGTTCTGGTGTTTGGGCCTAGCGGCGAGGAAGGCCAGTTTACCGACATGTCTGAACCAGCTGGGAGGAGGCGCCGGCTCCTCTTTCATCTGCAGGAGCTGAAGTATGTAAACAAGAGCAGCAGCGCCGAGGACAGCAGTATTTAAAACCAGGACACAGGCCCAAAGAGCTGCTTCCAAAACGAGACGTGAGCTCATTTCTCCGGTGGACAAACAGTGATGCAGTATTCCTGCTGAGATCTACTGTACCAGGAATGACTGGAAAAACCAGGCTGCAAGTAGGACTGTAAATATATTCATTTTGCATCAGTCAACAATAAAACCGTCTGTTTAAAAAATTGTGGAAAATCAGAACCACCTTTCTAAAACCATTCATTAAATGTCACTCAGTGGAGCGTATACCTTCGCCAAGGCAAACACACACGTTTATTTATGCCTGACCCAGGCCCCGCCTCTACAATTAGAACAACGTTGAAAAAATATGACATCCTTCGATGCTACGGAATGTTATAAAGCCCTTTCCTGACAGCGATGGTCGACTCTAAAGTCAAGGCCATACGTAGTAACGACAGCTGCTTTTGGTGGCTCTGATTGGCTGTTTTCAACACACAATAACAGATAAATAATAATCACACGAGAGAGTCGGATTTATAATAAACATCACTGCAAAGAGATGCGACTTCAGGCCTGCAGCCAGGAAGGACATAAGAAGCTAACTGACAAATCACAAATAGAAACAGATTAATCTGTAATAATGACAGAAAGCAGCTGAAGCGTAAACAGATGGGAAATGTTTTTAAATTAAAACAAGGTGAAACAGAGTATAAGTACTGCAGGCTGTGAAACTGAGGATTCCTCTGTGGTCATTTTCATCACACCTTTTTGCTCTGGGAGGGTTTTTGTTTTAGATCACAGATGGGAGTTTTCTGAGATGGTGACACACTTTAAAACACTTTAAAACATCTAAGCCTTCCCTTGTGGCGTATATTCCTATCAATTACTAAGCTTTGATTTCAGAGATTAAAAATATTCCCAGAACCAGCCACAGCTAAGAGGATTCTTTTTTCTATCCTAAAGAATGAGATGAAGTCGACTCATAATTACATTTGTGTATCTCATCACCAGTGTGTTCTGGGTTGTTTGCCTCGCAGCAGATGAAACTTCTGACGTCTGAGAACATACAAATCTGCTGTCATTAACATATTAATTCTAATCATATATTATTCACTGCTGTGCTGAAAGTTTGATCAGACCACCTTGTGAAAAAGACAGAAGATGTGATGAAGTATTATGTAACTACACACTAAATACACACTCAAACTTTAAACTTCTAATTAAAACACAACACCTGCACAAAGACTGAGATGACAGGAGATCATAGATGAGAAATGTTTAACATTTTTATGTTTTTGTCAATTTTTCTCAGCCTCAAATCTTTAATAAAAATAAATTAATATAAAAGTCGTTTTTTCTGCTGTAATAAATAAATATTTGTTTATGTTTTCCTCCCGTTTGACAGCAGATCAACTGGCAGAGATTCTATTGTGTTGAACAGCAGATCAAACGGTCTTTTTGCTGTTTGGCAGCTCCTCGTCTTCTTAATGACCCACACATATTTGCCTGGCTGCCTATGTAAACTCTCATTCATGAGGAGCAGGGCGGGGCCCACAGGCTGCCAGTAATTTTCCAACATGAAGATCCAACCAAACTCCCTTCCCTGTCATTAGGAAGAGAACTGCTGCAGCTCCAGACGTGCAGCAGCAACCTTAAGATCACACAGTCATTACTCCTGTTTATATGATGATTCTGATTACAGACACATTATTTATTCTATATGCTTTTTATACTCCGCTTCAAATTTCAGCTCCTCAAATGTGATTTTTTATTTAGGGTTATATGTTTTGCTATTGTATTTTCTTGGTGTTGGTCTTAATGATGTTACTGTGGTGGCTGATCAGCTGATCATCTATAAAACAGCTGTAAACCCTGTCGCTGGCAGTTTAAACATTGTTCTTGCCGTGTGGTCGCTCTACCAGTCAGCCATTCAACTTTAAATGTGTTGGATGTCACAGCCTTTGTGTTCAAAGAGTCATTTATTTTCTCACTGGAATGATTTAGAGGCTGACATCCACTGAAAACAGCTGTGTCTAATTAAAAGATCCTCAAGTATGTTATGTCGATTAGAACACGGATCATGAATGAGCTGCTGACATGTTCTCATCATGTTAACATGTCGCTAAACAAACTGCTGAATGAAGGAACAACAACATTTTGGGTTGAATCACACATTATCTTCTCATCTCTAACATTCACACACTGCAAGATCTGCAAATAGACATAAACATATTATGTACGTTTTAAATCGACACGCTTGCATTGCTGTGGTTATGAATGTGTGCCTCCAGCCTCTGTCTACCTTATCAGCTGCACTAAGGTATCTCAAACTTACATGTACTTTTATGCTATCGTACTGATCTCATCTGCATGTTCTCCAATCAGTATGATGTTTGTGTGAGATGCTTTATAAATAAAGCTATAAATAATACAAAAAAGATTTCACAAAGTAAAAGAAACTAATCCAGACTGATAACCAGCTCCTCTTGTTGGAGGCTCTCTGACCAATCAGGCGGCTTGGCAGGAGCTTCCATCAGCAGCTCACACATTATCTAATGAAAGGAGATGCTAACTTTGACCGACAGATTTGGGTCGATAAAGAGGAAGTGAAGTCAGGAAGCAGCTTGTTCCTCTGAGGAAAATGAGATCATGACAGATCAGTAACTGTATCCTGACTCTGGAAATGTCGGCACCACGGCACTCTTTTAAGAACGGTCCTGATAGGACAAGAAAACCACATTTAAATCTAAATGATCATGTTACTCATTCAATGTAGAGCATATTATTGCACAGATAAGTTCTACATTTAAGATAAGAGATCAGACGTACCTTTATTGATTATACTAGTGGGAGTTAAAGTGTCGGAGGTTTAAAAATATCAGAGATTTTCTTCCATGAAAGGAAATTTGATTCAGTCTTTTCTAGCGTGGGTCTTATATTCTGTCTATGGCTTAAAATAGTTTCCACTCATCAATGACGACAGCAAAATAGGGAGAAATGCCCCTCATTTCTTCAACAGGGTGACAACTGATACACAGCTGCAATAAGAACCAGATCCATGCAGGTCATAGTGGTTCAAACTACCTTCAGCCTGATGGAGCCGTCTGACTCCAGACACCTTAAATGTATAGTGCTTATATTTGGAGCATTAACAACCC
>CM075205.1:12190708-12240708 GCA_037577475.1 Chaunax sp. Z400
GCACAACCTCTAATCCATCGCTGCACATTTCCAGAAAACACAGAAACAACCAGTTTGTGTGCAAATATCTCAACAAAGAAGAAATAAATGAAAGCTGGATCCCAAAGAGTATCAGTTTGATCTGTGGCTGTTCGTCTTGTTGTTTCACATCATCCTTCAGTTTCACACCTGTCATTACAGAAACTCTCAGGTGTGTTGCAGCTTACTTAATCTATTGTCAGGTAAGTCAACATCTCCTCCCACGCAAATGATCGAGTAGAAGAAGGAAAAACCTGCCAACAAAGCAGCATTGTCTTCTGAGACTTCTGATTACAGATTGAAGGCAACACTTAGCTTCTGCTTCGCGTGCTCTTACCTCATTATATTTGATGATTTATTTTAAATAAATTACATTTCCTGTCTTTTCCGTCTTGTTATATTGATACATTTGAGTATTTTTGCCCCTCTGTGGAGTTGATTTGTGTGTTTTTGTGGACATTTTGTGTTTCTTTGTATTGGTTTTGTATCTCTGTGGTCTTTTCAGTGCCCCCCCCCCTTACAGTGCACGGTTCTGAATGTCTCTTAATAAACCAAATGTGCATTGAACATTTATTTCAGAATAATTTAAGTGGCAGGCCAACAGAACATTTTAAATAATGTAGGACTTAAACCTAATTTATGTAAAATAAGGATTCCTATTTTCAGTCAATGACAGAAGAAAAGAAAGATGTAAACAAAGAAAGACTCAGACAGAGACACTGAGGATAAAAACAGAGCTGTGTCTGATTCAGAAAATCATATGTTGAACAATGCTGGTGTTGTGAGTTTGGGCTATGGGATCAAACCCCCAGGCGTTTCCCATCGGCCCGTCTGCCCCGTCCCGTCGGCCCGGCCCAGGAGGGGAGGCCGAGACAGACAGAGAGTCTTCCTTTCTCGGCCACATCCTGCTGAACGACGGAACGCTCTGGCCTTCCCATGAGCCTTTCCACTCCTGGGTCAGCTTTGTTCTGAGATGCAGAGAGGCATGCTGGGAAATTCTCCAGCAGACAGACTCCTGACTGGCTTGTTTGGTAACGCTGCAGTTACAATGAGGGATTCACCGAGGCCGCTGGGAACGTCTTCAGTCATGTTAAGTAGACAAATAAACTGATTTTAAAAAGTCCCATAATGCAACATGATGTACACAGAATACAGAAGAGTGTTGGTGCAACAGAGAAATAAATCTGTAGTTAGCAATGAAGCAGCTAAGGCGTTTTCACACCTATAGAACCAATAAGCAGAATTAAAATGAGCTATTTCTGTAAATTGATTTTCTATAAATCATACAGCTCTTCGTTTGTACTGTAGCCATTTAAACAGAACTATTTAAATCACTGCTTGGTGATGAATTTTACTTTTGATCAGTCATTAGATTTGCTGCTTTTCCTGCTTAATCACAGTTGTGAATGTTTTATAGCTGCATACAGGATCTGATGGCCTCCATCCCTCCATTAACAGGTCCTGTTGTCTGGTGAGACACTTTGTAATTTCAAAGTCTCGATCGTAGAGAAAAAGGTTGGCCTGTGTTTTAATGACATTAGAGGAAACATGTCACCGCTGGTGAACAACAAGCTTTCTCAGCCTTGGAGGTCTTGTGGTTCATCTGAATTCCTCAGGAAGAATAATCTAATTGAGAGAGCTCTGCTGCCATCAGCGTCTGGATGGCAGCAGGGCCACACAGCAGCACAATGCAGGCTGTGGACAGCTAACAAAGGATATGTTCATATCTGTTCTCCCATCCAGTGCATTTAGTGTTTAGGCCAGTTATGACTCAACATCTGGTCCTAAGTTTAAGGTCCAACCCTACAACTCAAACCTCTTTAAACACTTTAACTTCAGAAGTTAAAGCATTATTGTGCATAATATGTGAGGAAGAGATCAGAAAGTGTATCAGTGTGTAGGATATCCCATCAAACACAGCTACTCTTAAGATGACTTCAAACTTACAAGTTACAGTTAGAAAGAATAATAAAAGAAAATGCAGGATTTATTTCCTCAATTTTCTGTGCATGTTATGTCAAAACAGGAAATATTGTAATATATTGCAATACGAAAATTCACTGCAATACTGAGCCACACCTAAAAGATCAGAGCAGGAAAACATGTTTTAACGCTCAGTATCTTCTTCATCAATGTAATGTTTAAGACTGACTGTTATCAGTAATATCACAGTTTAAGGCTGTGCATTAATCAATAAATCAGTCTAAGGACAGAGAGCTGGATCTGTGTGTGTCAGCAGGTTCTTCTGTACAAAGGAGTAGAGGTTGTAGAAAGGTTGAACTCTATTACTCACAGTTTCACTTTAGGTTGAAAGGAGGGCTTCAGTTGAACATAGAAATATTGACCTGAGCAGCTGTCGTCTCAGTATTACCTCTGAAAAATAAAACTTTATGTGATATTTTATTGTTTTCTATTATTTCTGCCCTTTGTCGTCGTCTTTTTATCTTGTGGTGCCCTCTCCTCTTTCAATCATCTCCTAACTTTGATGTCTGCTTTTATTTGACAGTTCCATTGCTTTATAAACATATGCTTTAAAAGCTGCTTATTAAATTAATGTTTATTATCACAATTAGAGAGAAGAAAAGACACAAAGAGGCAGAGCGAGTAACTATGAGTCAGAAACAAGCTTACAGGTCTATTAGCTCAGTCAAAACCTTTCAAATGCTGAGACACACATTATATCCTGCAGAGAACAGCTGATGACATTAATGAAACTATAAAAGATGACCAAGAAGCAGCAGGCAGATCACTACCTGCTCTCTGGATCCTAGTAAAGGTCAAAGCTGTCATACATCATGAAAAAGAAGCAGTAAGGAGGAGTTCTGAACAGTTAACACATGTGGATGATTACATACATGACAATGCACTTCAAATGAAGTCGGCTGCATGCTTAGGGCTGTAAGGCTTTGAAGCAGGGAAGAAGAGGTAATGTTGGGGACCTTTCAGCAGGCAGGAGCCTCATGAATGCATAAAGCCCTGAGTTGTTCCTGCTACAGGCCTGCCCTGCCGAGAGGCCTCCCTGCTGCAACAACAAGCTCCACTCCTGCAGCGTTTGTTTGAGGTGGGGGGGGCTGGAGGAGCTGAGAACCTCAGACGTAGGAGCTGTTGTGGAAGACGTTGAAGCACAGTTGAAGGAAAAGGGGGCCCAGGGTGCAGCAGGGGCCGCCACAGGAAATGGGTGTGGCTCAGTGGGAGCAAGAGTGACGGATCAGCGGGTGAGAAAAGGGTGGCGGGGGAGAAACTGTTATGAATACTTCGTTCAATGTCCACGACCCAGAGTAGGATTTCTAATATGCAGCTTTCAGATAAGTCAGATAATGATGGATTTGTTTATCTCTGTGGAGCATAAATCAGCTGATTAATCAGATTAATCAGATTTGAGATCGTTCACCAAACTGTTCAATAGGTCTGCTGTTGGGCTGACATCTGTTTCCCCCTTTTGAAAAACCACCCAGCTTTTTATAGGCAGGATTAATAGAGACGATGTCATATTTCTGTGCCAGAGACATAAAAACGGTGTCAGTAAAAGTCAACAAGCATTGATGACATCAGTGCATCTGTGCAAGTTGTTTAACCTGATTTGTAAAATCTGAAGAGGTTCACATTTGAAGTCCTTTCAGAAGAAAAGCTCTACGTTTTATGCTATATGTGTAACACCTTAAGTCATTTTTCAGATTGTAGCATGAATCATGAAAGTATCATGATGTCAGTTCATCATGTTAGTGTGTGAAATACATCAAACTAGTTCAAACTACAGCAGAACTAATAACATCCTACATCTCAGCTTTTTAATACTTTTAAAGCTGATACTTCACCAAAATATACTTGATGTATTTAAGTAATATTTCTATCTATGCAGGATTTCTACTACATCCCTCTAACCTCTCCAAAAATAGAAAATTCTTTCTTTCATGAAAATATTACAGACATGCTATTAGGAATTTTATAGCTATTCATAAAAATGTGTGAATGGAGCAAGTTGAAGGTGAAATGTGTCTCTTTTTGGTGTATGCATGTGTAACCAGCTCGTCTTTTGTTGCACCTTTTCACACACAAACCACTCCTCAGGATGACTTTCATTACAGAGCACATTAAATCAAAGGTCTTGTAAAAATAAAAAACTTTAACATGTAAAGATATCAAACACCATAAAGCATATTGTGGCTTTAGTGGCAGCTGATTCCTTCCCTCCTCATCCATCAGTCACTGAGTGAGTGAAGCTGAATCTCAAGCTCTCTCTCCTCTTGGATCTCCTCTCAAAATAAAAGGGTGTGAACTCAGCTCACAGAGGTATTGTAGTTTGAAAGTATCCAGACTCACGATGCTGCCTCCAAAAACATTTGTTCAGCCAACACAAAGTGACCAGAGCTGCCAAATAACGGATGACTCCACAGCACCAGGCTCTGTTCCCTTTGGCAGCAGTTCCAAGCTGCTGAAAACAAAGACTGAAACTCTCTTATGTTATGATCAGAAGACTTTCTCCAACACACACACACTGAAGAGGCCTCCAGAGAGCTTGTTGCTGTCTTGAAACAGAAATCTGCAGGGGGTTGGTAGAGTTGTTTGTCAATGCCAATGATTGATTAGTCACCAGAGGAGATTTCTGGCTGGCTTTACAGAACAAAAAGTCTCATTGATTCCAAGTCCTGATTCTCAGAGCAATAAAATGAAGTATGAAGCACTTTTATTATTCCAGTATTGAAGACTGGCCTTCACTGCGTCTGTTGGCTCTGATTACCACTCCTTTATTTTAGGTCTATTTATTGTTCCTGTTAATGATTGTCAAATGATGAGATGCTCAAATCTGAACTAATACAGTAGTAAATATTTATATATTAGGGATGGGATATTCAAATAGTCATTAAACGATTCAAAAACCTATTTCCTCACTTTACTAGATTTGAAGATGCACAGTGTTTCTTCTGCCTGTTGACAAAGATGAAAAAGGAGGTATAGCAGCTCGTATCGCAGCCTTAGTCGACACAACCTGCAGAGACTTGTTAGAGATGTGTGTCTGTCCTGTAGATGTCGGTCAGAGCAGCAGCAGCTCTTTGTGCTCAGCTCTCAGCTCTAAACATGACAACATACTGAGAAGCAGACATGTGTAGCGCTGAGCTAATTGTCTATCCTGGGGCTCCTTCGAGCTCCACCTACATCCAACACATTCCAGCTTCTGCCGGTTCCCATTAAAATAAACTTGCACACCTGACAAACCGTAAACCTGCTCAATCCCATCATATAACAGTTTATATCAGATCAGATAATGAGTTACAGGACAAACGTTCACCTCCTGGTTCCAAACCTCCTCTTTAAGATGAGGTCGACTCCAAAGATACAGTAAGGCAGACGGGCCACATTTCATGGCCCTGCACTGATATAGCCTCTCAGCTGGTGACAGCCACCCCCCCCCTTTACTGTAAATATGAGCCGCGTCTCTCAGGCTGTCTGGATCTAATTGCTGCTATTTTCAGAGGAGGCAGCAGAACAATATGAGGAAGCTTACAGGAAACTGGAATAACCTCCCTGAGCTTCAGGTTTTCCTGTGTCATGTTGACAGAAATATGGCAGAAGTCAGTGTTTGATTAATGATATGTACAGATCTGTCTTTTCGGAGCGTCTTTACTCTGACTAAACAAATCCTTCCACTTTAGCGCTGAATTTATTTCTCTGTCTTCTGCTTGTCTGTAATTGTTCTATAATATTACAGTAACATCTGGAGATCAAACATCTGGAATGATCTCAACTTACTTTAAAAACCATGTTGATTTTATTTAACCACTTCTTAATTTCAGACCCTAAACATCCTTTCTTTCTAACTTATGTTTTCTCTCTAACTTCTGTTTTCTTTCTAACTTCTGTTTTGTTTTTAGTGGAGCGTTTAAGTAGCTAAGGAGGCAGATATTTCTCTCAAGAGGAGCAAAAGGAGTGTGATTATTGGACTTCTATTCACCAGGTCAGGCACGCCTTTGCAGGGAAAGCAAACAGTATTAACTCTTGTAATTAAATGGGAGAGACAAACTTTACTATATATACATTTATAATTCCTAAATCCTGCCCCCACGCCTGCATCAGGGACACAAACACGGGTCCTAATGACTGATCATGTTGCCCTGGAGCTGTCAGAAGTAATATCAGTGACAGACATCCAGTGAGAAAGACAAGATGATTCCTCCTCCGTCTTTTTCCAGCAGTGACATCACATCCTCTCACATCAGCTGACAACACGAATGTAAAATGTTTTCTGCCATCAGCGAGCTTTAAGCTGCTGGTGGCCCTGAAGGCTGGGTTTGGACACTCACCATTGAAGAAGCTCTTGACCTTGAGGTAGCCAACGCTGAGGCGGAGCACAGACAGCTTGTCCAGCCGAGTCCTGACCTCCTCGGTGAAGGGCAGCAGGCTGGTGAGCTTGTCCAGCTCGCCGTTGAGCCGGTCTCGGTGGCGTTTGGAGGGGTTGGATTTGATGCCATCAGGAGGTGGTGGTTTGGGGCTGCAAGAAGTTAAGAAGGTGATTTAAAAAGGAGCTGGAAACAATGACAGAGCAAAATCACAGAGACACAAGCATAGAAGAGTTTGTCTTGTTATGTTTAAGTGATTTTTGTTAATCCTGATTTAGCATCTTGGTTGTTTGTCTTTATTACTTATGGATTTAGTCATTTTGAAGGCGTGTAAAAAAAGAGCTGAGCTACTATCCTATGAAACAACAACATTCTATGTGTAAAAAGTGCTGCTACATTCTGAGGCTTGTTTTTGATCACATTACTTTCCTGCACAGGAACAGCTGTTGATTGTCAGGGATTAAAATGAGTGGAAAACGATGGAGCTTGTTGCTCCAGAGGCAGAGCAACAAGCTCCCTGCACCATCCACTGTTGCCATGGGAACCAGGTCTGCAGCCTGATGTCACAGGACTTGTTTGTTGGCTGTGTGTTTAACTACAGTCAGTGCAAAAAACAAGAGTTAAAAGCTGCTGAATGGATCTGAATGGATTCACTGAAGAGACAAGAACTGGAATAAACTGTTAATCAGTTTGAGTTCCAATGTTTCATCCTCTCAGGTGCTTATATTACCTGCTTTTACATTCATTCTTTCATTTTCTGTAATTAAGTGTAGGGCTGCAGAGGGGCTGGAGCCTATCCCAGCTGACTTTGGGCCAATTCACCTATATTGCATGTTTTTGGTGGCTGGAGGAACCTGGAGAACCCAGAGGGAACCCAGAGGGAACCCACACAGAGAAGTCCCAGGCCCTCAGGTGGATTTGAACCCAGGACCTTCTTGCTCAGTGCTACCCCCTGCTTTTACATGATAACTGTAAATTAATATAGAATATTTAACCTGTTACTCAGACAAGAGAAATATTCCCAGTCATTACCTTTGGCTCTGGGAATTTTGACTATTACTATTTTTAATTTCATATTTGTAGGTTAAGAATTTAACAAATTAATCAATAATCAAAGTCTTCTGCAGCACAAAAAAACATTTTTTTAACCTCAGAATTTCAGACGGTCAGTTTTCAGGGTTTTGCTCAAGAACACTTTATCAGAGCATCTGGTTGTTATGGGAATGGAACCAGTTACCTTCCAGTTCCAGGTCAATCTCACACAGAGCAGCTGCATGTCTGCTAGTCCTAGTAAAGTTAAATCAGCTTCAGATGTTCCTGCTGATGACTCCACTGGGAATTTCAGGTCAGGTGAGGCCAATCGGGACGCTGTGTGTGTTTGTGTCTGGGATCGTGTGTGTGTGTGTGACTCACTGTGTGTGCACCTGAATTGCTGCACACTTTCTAGGCTTTCTAGACTTTAACCTCCTGATTAGCGTTTTCTGTGAGTGTGAAAATGTGCAGGCTGAAGCTGTAGAACAAAATATAGTTTCTGAGCAACAACTAGCTAATATTTAGCAAGCAAACAGTTTAATAGTTTGACAAAATATACCAAGAACGATGCCTAAAAAAACTACTTCTTGCCATTAATGACTATTTGGGGCAGCTGTGGTTTAGGTGGTAAGAGCGGTCGTCCACTTATCAGAAGGTCAGTGGTTCGATTCCCAGCTCCCCCAGTGCACATGTCGAAGTATCCTTGAGCAAGATACTGAACCACACACACACACTTTTCAGCTGTTGAAATCAGACCGTCTCTGAGGTAAAGGTTGTGAGCTGACGGCCTGAACTGTAACGGTTACATAAATGTATAAAATTTGGACATTAGCCGTGACTGAGCCCTCCTTCCCTCCTTCCCTCCCTCCTGTAAATAAGACATCTGCTTCCAATAAGGACATATTTGAAATCGAGGCGAGATGGTTATCACTGCATTCCTGACGGCACAACTCCCTGCAAGAACAATGAGCTGGCTTTATCTACCAAATCAGTCCTGGAAGGGGCGTGTGTGTACACACACACTCACACACACACACACACGTATATATATATACGTGTGTGTGTGTGTGAGTGTGTGTGTGTGAGAGTGTGTGTGTGTGTGTGTGTGTGTGTGAGAGTGTGTGTGTGTGAGAGTGTGTGTGTGTGTGTGTGTGTGTGTGTGTGGTGTTTTACTGGGCTTACAGAAACCCTCCCCTCTGCTCACACAAAGGCACTTTGTCTGTCGGGGCAACGATACCTTTACAGAACAAAAGAAACTAAATACATGGTTGGCGTCTGTTCCCTGCTGCAGTTCTGATACACAGGAGGAGAGAGAGCTCCAACGATATCAGGCTCAGTAAGTCGATCCCAGAGCAGCTGAGATTTTGTAGAGATGCTCTACATGTTTACATGTTTACATGTTTATAGGTGAGTTCAGATGGAGAAAACACTGGAGCTGTGAGAAACTCAAAGAAAGCATCTGAACATCTATTTCTATTGTAAACTGAATTTATTTTTGCTTGGGCAAAACAAGATATTTGAAGTTAACTTGAAGTTTTTTTAAATTCTTACTTAATACATGAACAAATGACTAAATGATTAACTGAATAAATCCTTTCCTTTCAGAAATACAGCCCAGAATAAAAGCAGAAAGAGAAACAGCTGAGCAGCAGCTCAGCTACGTCACCGTTTTGAACGTCTGGGAAGTGAAAGTTGGGGGAATGACGTCCGTCACATGTCAGTCATAGGAGAAACAGTCCATCTAATGCAGCAGGCTGGTCACATGCAGTCATACACAGTAGCATGCTTCACGTCTACAACAAAAACATCTGATCACGTTCAGTCCAGGTGCTCAGAAATCATCAGAGTTCATCTGCAGGCCGACAGAGTAAAAACAAGAACATGCATCTTCCACATGTTAAAGTCATAACAGAACAACTGTGGAAAAGTCTTCATCAGAACATCTGACACAGATATTTATCTCATGTTTACTCAGAGTTTAAAGTCTGAACTGTTCAGAGGTCAGGAGGAAGAATGGAGGCAAAAGAGCGTTAAACGAAACCGAAAAGCAAAAGGAACTTAGATAATTATTTAATGCAACTTTATATTCTACTATACACGGTATTTTTTATACAGTTGTATAAACAGCTTTGGTTACTTTTCAGATGAGTAGATATTATGATAAACTGAATTATGATGCATGTCTATAATTGTCTTAAGATAAATAAAACCCCTCCTGGTTTAAATGTGACTAAAACACGTTTGTTTTTCTGAGCTTTATCTTTTTAAAGCTTCTCACAGCCTTAGCCTGCCTGACCCACGCCTTCACAAAGACTAGAGGAAATCCGTTCAGCAGTTATTGCGTAATTAGGGAAAATGTTGAAACACATCAAGCAATGTTAACAAAACAATGAAGCAAATAACAAGAAGCAATGAAATAAATACAAGCACTGCAAAACCAAACAGACCACTAGTTTCACCCACAAACCCAAAACAGATCCAGTCCAGCTGATGAGCAGAGACGACTCAAAGTCTGCTCCAGGTTTTACTGAGGATCTCAGAGCAGCTCTGCCATAAAAACAGCTCTGAAGAAACTGAGAAATACTCTCTGGATTATTGGTCCTGACAAAGACTCCAGAGACACTCATGTTTTACCACCAGCTGACTACAGTGACGCAGACTTTACGACATGATGCGATGCTCAGGGTGTAGCTGGTATATCTCTTCTTCACTGACCAAAACACAGCCTGCATGTCATTCACAAATCCTGTGTCCAGGAAGCCTTAAATCAGAGGAGATGATGTTCATCAGTCATGGAAAGGAGAAACTGGGATAGTTTGACTTCATTTCTCTTGTCACCACACGTCCTGTGATGTGACTCGATGGTGATATGATGTCATGCTACGCTAACTTTGATACGCACACACTTTCACTTTGACTTCTCAATGCAGGACTTAAAGCAGTGGAGAACTTACAGTGTAGTATTAGTGTTTAAGTGAAGGATGTGGAGCGTTTATTCTTCTTCTTTATCCGGTGCATGTGTTGGTGAATCTGATAGGACTCCCAGGATAATTCTGTTTAAAAAATGCTCAAATTCAACCTTTTTCTTTTACTATTTTTCTTTCATCCATTTGTTATATTTAATTAATCAATTTGAATCTTTAAATAAATACAAAAATACACTCTTCTTAGTTGTAAACTGCTGTCCAGTCCTCTATATTCACAATTAGTTCTTTCTTTTTACCAAATCTGCACACAAACCACTTTGTCAGCCCCTCATTTATGAATGTGGCTCAACAGCATTTTACTGAATAAAATTCTGAATCCTGTTTGGAATCAATTTGTCAAATCTGAATGCTTTCTTTTGGGGGGTTAGTTTGTTTGGTAGGGAAAGACAACTTAACTGAAAACATATGTACTGTATTCTGTTTCACTCCGTATCGTACCTCAACCACAGAGTTTCTACAGTGCTGTTAGGATGAGGGGTTTTCACCACATCTTTAGGCAGCGCTCTGTGACATCCATTAACCCTGTCCTGACTCATTTTTCCTTAGCCAGGAGGGGAAAGACTTTGTTCCTCATATAGGAAGCTGCAGCTGTAGAAGCAACGGAACAACAACCCAGAAGAAATCATAGAATTTATACTCAATCATGAAGTAAATGTTTTTCTGCATGCATGATGCAGTTAACTCAACCTGAAACTTAAAATGATTAACTTCTTAATTAACGTTAGCCCTTTTTACACAGGCGCTGCCTTGTTTTATTAGAGCTGAACAAACAGACGCCATAACGTCAGGCCAGTCTGTCATCTTAGAGAGCATTGCTGAGGTTCCACAGAACAAAAGAGCTGTGAGGAACATTATTATAGACTTCTGAGAAACTCCATGAAACAAAATTACTGCTAGAAATCAACAGAGGACACAGAGACGGTGCCGTCAGACACCAGAGCAGAGGTGTGTGTGGAAAAGATCAGGGAGCTAATTAAAGTCGTTACCATCTTTATTTTTAACAGACAAATATAAGCAGCACCTTGAGACATGAATTACATTTAAATGAGCTGTTATATTTCAGTGCTAACAGGAAGGTAAACTGCCTCGAGGCAGTAAAACCACCTCTAAACTGGTCTGAGTCAAACACTTTCTCCACACGCAGACTCCGAACTCACTCCATCCAAAGGAAAAAGAAGAGGGGAATAAAGATGAACTCCCAACGTTTCCTACAAACCAAAATGAGGGAACATGGCAAACTTATGTATGCGTTTGCGTGACACTGAACTATGTTAATTTGTGTTGAAGGAGGGAGGGAGAGAAACAACCCCCCCAAAAAAACACACACAGAGACAGAAGGAAAGACAGGAAAAAAGTATGTTGTGGCAGTCGGAGGAGGAGGAGGAGGAGGAGGAGAGAAAAAACAGAGAGAGTCTCAGATTACTCCATCCTCCCTCCCTCCCTCCTCCCTCGTGGAAACATCGCGTGAGAGCGCTCGCTCTCCATGTCCTGATTATGATTAATGCAGGTAGTACCACACACACACTGAAACCACGGTTCTGGCAGGGTTCTGCCCTGGCTCTCAGCGTGGGTCTGTGGTTCTGTGTGCAGGAGTTCACACCCCCGTCTGGCCTGTTAGAGTTCAAAATCACAAACTGGTCAAATCACAGAGAGACAGTGTGGCTCGTATGATCTCAAAGAACGGCTGCAATACTTGAAGCATGTTACCAAAGAGAACTTCTCTAGAAAGCTTCAGCATCATGTGGAGGGTTCTTCACAGCATCAGGGAAGGTCTGCTGTTTAAGGACTACAGCATGGTGCCAAAAAGGGTTCTAGCTCCAGAAAAGGGTCTCAAAAGAACCCTATAGCATGGTGCATTGGAGGTTCTTTACAGCAAAACAAAAGGTTTATTATAAACTATTTCTGCTTAACATTTGAGGGAATCTGTCCAAAAAGGTTGTTTACAGCATCATGGTGGTTGATTCCTCTACATGTTCTAGACCACCTAAAAGGGGTTTGGAACCTCTCTATGGGTTCTTTGCAGCCGCAGTAAGGTTCTGTCTTTAGTCCGTGAACATTAGTGGGCCTCCAGAGAGAAAGTAGTGTTTACTTTAACACTCACTTAAAACCTCACTCATCCAGGAAAAGTGCGTGTCTGTTCATGCAAAATAAATAAAGCTTAATTGTTCCTTATACAGTCTTGAGGCTCGGTCTAATGACTGATCAGAGCCTGATCAAACACACCATCTCCGTTTCTCACACAATAAAAGTTTATGGGCTTCAGCGGGCTTCAGGCATAGACATGGCTTTTCCTGTTCAGCTTCCAGACTGAAGTCAGGAAGACAGGAGGTTGTTTGTTTTCATCAGCGCTGATGTTGATTCTTACCTCGGGTAACACTTGGGGAAATAACAGATAAGACTTGTGTTGGTCATGAGAGCCTGCAGAATTGATTAACTATGGACTACACTGTACTTTTACCTCCGATTACTGGAACAATTAGCTGCTGACGTTTCCTTTGCTCCACTTAGCTGCTGCTAACTCAACCACAAACACTTCATGCACAGCAATGCTAAGCTTAGCAAGCATGAACTTACAGCCTTATTTTTATTTTCAGTGTTCACCTTTTGTCTCACTCTACGCGGGAATGTGGGACTTGTAGTTTTTGAATGATTATAAGAAATAAGAAGTTGTAGTCTCATCTGCATATGTTAGGTTTCCGTGTTTGTTAGTTCATTTGTTTGTCAACAGGATGTGTTCAATTAAAATATGTATTTGTATCTTTGTTCAGTGCTACACAGTAACAAATGGGGCTAGAAACACAGACCTACCAGCTGAGATAGAAGGGTTCGCGTCTCCTACAGGTTTAGAAATACACCCTTATGAGTATGATTGATCTTATGATTTTTGGTGGGGATCCAGATCTTTTGAAGTTAAGACGTGGAGGATTGTTCAGCCTGGACTGAGGAATGCGCTCCTCTGGGTGTCAGACTCATTTTTATCATTTGTCAAGTATGCACAGATCTATTTTTAAGGGCAAATGCAAGTGAAATACCCACAATGCCAAGTATGAAAAGTCACTGAGCACGGTGCAAACAAAACCAGTCTAAGGGGTTCTATATTTAGCACCATTAGTAGTCTAAGAGGAACCATTCTAGCATGCTGCCTACTGTATTTAAAGTTTTTACAGCACCGATTAAGTTTTCTAAAGATTGGACAGTTTATTATACCACATTCCATGTCAGACGTGCAGCATGAGAAGCAGCATGAATGTGTTACATTTCAGGAAGGGGAAAATATCATATATTTAGATAATTACTGTTATCTTTTATTACTCACTTGTGCCTTCATGCCAAATGTCAGCATCCTGACTGACAGATCGACTGGGAAACACGTCTTGGCTTAGATTATATTTTGTTATAAACTATTCTTTAATGACGTCTAAATGCAGTGAAGCATATTTTTACTGTCCCAAATTGAGTCTGACTTGAGTATTTAATTATTAAAAAAGCTGTAGTAAAACAGCTCAGAGTGGACCCTCTGAAAATATGCCTCAGTACAGATGAATGGAATACTGATATATTGAATATTTTGTTGCTGGCTCTCCTCTCAAACACATCTTGTGCTTCCAACACAAAGACTTACTGAGGTGAGACGACCAGGTAACTTGGGCAACTTGATCAAAAGTCCTGATGATAAAGCAAACGAAGCAGAAAGGTGGAGGCAGGGTGAGAGGGTGTGTGGGAACTTTAATGTATGCAGAATTAAGAAAGTGGCTGCTCTGACTGTTCTCTGCTGCATGTAGACGGATTCAAGCCGCTGAACTTGACCTTCCAGCCATGGTTGTGGTCTTAGTAACACATAATTGTATTTGCAGTCTGGAGCAGAGGAACAAACTTTTGTTGCTGTTAACTGGCAGACAGAATAAAAGCACATCGTCGAGGAGAGCACAGACTTTACTTTCTAAAGGTTTAGCATTAAAAAGGGGATTTTTCTTTACTTCTGCTTCTCAGCCACTGCAGCACTGACCGCAGAACTGCCCAAATCCACTGCTATCTGCTGTAATTCTCTCTTATTGACCCCTGAAAGGAGGGGAAACTTCATGAACAGAGAAGCACGGGGGGAAAGAAAAGACAGCTTACTGCTGATGTACAGTAAAGCATTATGGCTATATATGGTGAATAAACTCAAACTTGCTTGAATAATAAAGAAAAAATAGCTTAAAAACATAAAGCAATTAGCAATAAAAAGAGTGAGCTATATTTGCTGTGTGACCGCAGCTAGCTTGTTAGTCATAGCTAGTTTGGTAGCTGCGAGCTAAGGTTGATTCAGCAGCCAAGCTTCATTCAGCACCACCCACACCCATTTCTGTAATAGCTGGGAGTCAGGTGCCGTGGAGATGGTGAAAGTATTGACCTCCATACAGCTCCTCAGGAACTTATGGGTGATGTCGTCTATGTTTTATATCTATGTTTAAAGTACACCAGAGTCTGCATTCTTTAAAATACCATAAAAAGTCACTGTTGAAATATATACAGACCGTTGTCAGATTCATTGTGGAGCCCAAAGGGTTCTGTTCAGTTGCAATGAAGGAATAATGATTCCTCACAGAACCATTCTTAATGTTATAAAAACTGTACATAAAACATGGCCCACTAAGCCTCTTTCCTGGACCAAAAATCATTTTTTTAATGTATATATACACAACTCTGGATAATCACCGCTGCTACAGTATGCAGCAGCGGTTCTAAAGTTGTGGTTTGAGGCCCATCGGTCCTCAAGATGGAAAACAAGATATATGTCCTTCTATAAAAAAGAAAGGAGATGCAACGAGTTTATAAAGGTAGGGTTTCATTTGCTCCACTGCAAACCTCCCCACCTACAGAGCACATTCAAACAATCCTCCCTAAATATAATGAATTCAAACATCTGGAAAGGCTGATTCAGCGTAATAAAGTTCCATCTCTACAGTTTGAAAGCATTTGCATGAATCAGTCTGGGAAGGCATCTCAAGTGAGATTGAAGTTCTACTGAGGGGGCAGTTTTCATTATTTAGAGTTATACTGTTATACATGCTGGATATGCCTGCAGAGATGTTGGACTTCAGCTCTTACCTCTCTGGTCTGGTTTTCCTGGCCAGCATTGCATAACCACAAGCAGGAAAATAGGTTTCATGTTCTTATGGATTTAACACAGTACAATGTGGCTACTATTGCAAAAGCACGGAACAACTTTTAACCTAGTTATAATGATGCAAGACAGGCTGTAACACTGACTAGTCTGGGGATGTTTGCACAGCTGTAACCATGTAAATAATAACAAACTCCTGGTGCAAACCTGTATGAATAAAAATAACATAAAAACTGATTATAGAGCAGCAAAAGCAGGGGGAAGGAAAAAAATCAAGATTATGTGATGTTTTATGGAAATATGAAGGAATTTCCCCATGAAAGTTGTAAAGTTAAACGAGTAATTGTCATTTAAACGTCACTGCTGAATTCTATGATGTAGTATTGTGAAAGTATTACAGTAAAAGTACAACAGGGTCAGCAGACACACAAAATCCTGTCAGGAATATCTATGAAGAGGACATATAGCATAGAGAAGCACAGTAAACCCACTGTTTACCCTGTTCTGATGCAGCCTTCACACTGCAGCACACAGCGGGAGCAGAACAGGGACATTCCAGGGATTTATGTCTGTTTACGGTGTAAACTTACATTTTCTGGACGGGCTTCTTCCGTTTCTTGGCCGCGTAAAGCGCCGTGTTCGCCAGCATGGTGAGTTCAGATGTAACACCGGGAGAAAAAGTGGCTTTATCCTGCGATGAACGTGCACGTTAACGGGTCCAAAGGTGTTCACAATCCTCACATCCCTGGAAAATACCAGAAAAGTTTAAACCGACCCGGTAAAATCCCCTTTAGTCCTCGGCTGGTCTCGTGCGCCCCTGAGTTGAAAAAAACCCTCTTTTTGTTGTAATTTCGCGTTAAGTAGCTCGTTAAACGTTAGCAAACTACCAGAACTCTTTATAAACCGACATCTGAGTAGTTCCACACCGGTTTGCCGAGAATACCGTGACTTTTGCCCGTTAAAAGAAGCCTGAAAAGCCCTCGGACGGTTTTCGGTAACGCTCCGCCTGCGCGTCAGCCCGTTGTGATTTGACAGGGCTGCTACCGCCGCCGCGCGCTCACGTCGCTGTGTGTGGACTCGTGCGCATCACTAAAGGCAGAGCAGAAGTATTTAAGGTGGTTTGGAATGTAGGCCAAATGAGACGGAGAGCGCAGGCGAGGAATGAGTGGAAAACAGCATCAAACCTGGAGGACCTTAAAAACTGTCATCGCGTTAAATTACAGCATAAAACAAGATTTTTTAAGTTATAACATGTATATGTACAAAAACACTGCAATCAATTCAAATAAATGCATGAATTATTATACAATATATATACACGATTATTATTATTATTGATCTGTTGAAATAAATTCAATACATAAATAAATGCATTTCCTGCATTCATTGCAGTATTATCATGGTCCATTAATTAGATTTTTTTCAATATGGCTTTAACAAAGCATTCATTAATAATAATAAATAATGATAATATTATTATAATACTACAATACATTCAAATAAATATGTGAATACAATTAAACTACATTCACAAATAATCACAATAATACCAATTAAGCTTAGAGTGAATAGTTCATGCGATTGTAGACCTTTGCATTACACTTGTGTTGACCCTGAATTGGGACACATCTTATGAAAAAAATATGTTTAAATGGTCTTGAACTAGCTGATCTCACTAGGAGATTTTTCTGAGAGTGCACAATCACATCTGGAGAAAATGATGCCCAACATGAGTCAAGTTTTGGTTGATATTGTAAAAACTCAAGATTTGGCAGCACAAACTGTAAATTTGTCTCTCTGGTCTGGTGCTTATCTACAAGTGAAGGTTTCAGTCTGTTTACCTTTTTGCCTTTTTGCCTGCTCTGACAAAACTTTGTATATTGATACAGCCAAGGTGCATGTACATATTTATCCAACATTTCAGCCTATTGGCAGGCAGTCACTATGTCCTCCTATGCTCTACCAGACTGAACTGAACCAGGTTTTACAGGGTCATAGCTTTGAACAATTCATTTGTATTTAATGCAGCTAATGCAAGCATCACATATCACAATGTTTTGTTCTTCATGAGAGACTTGCTACAGCACGCCAGCATCCAAATTCACACATCACAATGTCATGCCAAAAAAAAAAAAAAAAGCTCAGAAGTCAAAATCACAATATTTCCTATCCAACATCTGTCGGGTTTAAAGTAAACTAGTATTCTTTGGTTGTTTATCATTTGTGACTGGTTGTCATGATAGCTCAGCTTGTGTAACACGCTGCTGATTTCCAGAATCACAGTTGTAAATATGAACTCTCACGCATCAGGATTCTTCTGGGTGAAGATAATGAGGAGAGAAACACACGGATTGATTTGGTGTTTAAAGTTCAGACCGAGGGTTTAGAGCTGCTTTGTGCTGCAGAATTAATACATAGTTTGATACAGCAGATCTATGAGAGCTGGAGGAGTTAATGTGATCACCTATGTTTGTCTGCTGTTAACAGATTGTGATGACATCCTGCTTACAAACAAACAAACCAGCTGATGGACATGGCTGAAAACTCCTTGGCGGAGGTAATAAATCTTCTGCTTAGGACATCATTGGTCTCCTGTGACCTCCTTGCATCAGCTCTACATGTTTTTCACAATGACGACACCTGGGCAGACTAATTGAACTGAATTAAATAAACCATCCAGTAATTGTATTATGCTTTCTTTCCTGTAATTAAAATCTACTTCCCATTTGTGACTACTTTACATATAAACAGTTCCAGGTTGGCTGGCAGCACCGAGGGGAAACTCCTGGCATCCATGTTGCTATGGCAGGACATTGTTTTTATCACTAAACATGGCAGTAACTAGCCAACAGCTATCTGCGATGTGCCACCCTGTTGCCTTATAAAAATGCAACCTTTTTAAAATACGCCCTGTTTTCATGCAGCTTGGCTCCGAGCTGCAGCATCTGGCAGTCGGCTCACTGACTTTTCTTTATGAGATGCTTTTAAAGAGCTTTTGTTTCTGTTTTTTGTAAGTTAACGTGATTCTGAGGAGGATGACAGGTTGATTTGTCACGGCAACGTTTGCTTTTAATGACTTTGTGATCTCTAATGGAGCCATGCCGTTGTTGCTTTTAATAGATACATCCACAAAATGATTTATACTAGATAATTAAAGCAAATGATAGTGCTTATTAAAATATAATAGGTACCTGAGGTCTTTGGCTTACAGCAGGATTATGAATCAGAACTTTTTAGTGTTTTCTTTCTCTGATCTGAACTTTTTAATTGCAGCAGCTGAATTAAAAAACAGCCTGTTTTTCATTTAGGATAAACTCTACAAGAGACAGAGGGGGTCAGGAAGCCAGCAGCCGTTGTTGCTCATTATTAGAATGCTCCATGACTTAATTCCACAACTTTATATATTTGGCAGCACCAAAACAGGCTGAGGAGAGGAGTTGTGGTAACTTTCCAGTGTGCAAATACAGGCTTGCAGCATTTTACTGGGACATGCAGAGGTGGCATTTACACAGCAGTAAACTCGCTCCCAAACTCTGACGACAACTCATGAACTTTCGCTTTCGTCGTGTTAAAAGTTTGGTTTAAAGCAGAGGGAAGCTTTGGCTCCACATCTGAAGCTCATCATTGATTATTCTGACACAATAGAAAGAGTGTCAGGTTTTTATTCTTGGCCACATCCTCGTTCAATAAGACTATTTCAGCATGTTGTTTGATCTTTGACATGAATAAATCTAATAAAAGTCATGTGTGTTATTAGATTTCACATTAATAAGGGTAAATTTAACTAAATGAATGCGTTCAATGTTTTCCACAAAGAATATTAAGACTAATTGTATTTAAGATGATGCAACAAATAAGCAAACAATCCTGCACACTGAAAATCTCTTGTACTTTATGAAAAACATTTTGGTCCCAAAGGTCATGTAAATGTGATCTATCTTATCTTTTCTCTTTCACTTTATAATCAAAGCAAAGACAAGTGTCGCCTGAAGTAAGTCATGAACTGTCTGACTACTGTTATTGAGTCGTGGAGCAGATAAGTTTGTATTTGGTGCATTTTATGATGACAGCATGAAACATTCTCCTCTATAAAGTTTATTTTCACCTTCCAGCAGCCGTCCCTCTCATTACACACAAACAGACACACACACCCTCACCACTGACTTTACTGATAACCCCACATTGTATGATTTTATATTCATTCTTCGTTTGAATAAATGATTATTTCCCTGAAGTCTGCCTCTCTTCTGTCACAGCTTTAGAGCCACGTCGTGATGTCAGGCTGTAATCTGTAAGCAATTCCTTCAAACTGTTTCCCAGTGAGTTTCCAGTGGTAAACACATGGTAAAAAACAATAAAACCACAGTAAATAAACTATAAAGACACAATAAAATAAGCCACAAACTGCAGACAAAACATCAGCTGATATGAACAGAATAGAAAAGAATCTGTTTCTAGCACAAAAGCCTCATAAAGGTGTGAGACGTGTCATCATTTAATGTGCTAATCAGACTAATTGCAGTAAATAATAGCGTTCTTCCTTAATTCTTCATCATAAATGTCAAACTGTTGCAGGAGAGATGCTGTTTCCTCATTTAGGCGCTGTAAAAACTATAAAACTCACATAAAACAGGATGAACACCATTCTTTCTTGCTGCTTAAATTGAATTATTTAGTGATTGTCTCAGTTCAGATCTAATGGTCTCATTTTAAATCCTCCTTTTCAAGTTTTTAATAAGTTTTACCACATTTGAGCCAATGAAGACTTTTTTAGGTCCAGCTGCACAAAGAAACATCCTTGTTGAGCCAAAGTCAGTCAAGACAGCTTTTAATTCTTGAAAATGTTAATTATGCAACAAAACCTCTTCAAAAACATTCTTAGTCCAAATTTAACTGCATCATATACCAGGTTATTTAACACTTTTACATGCTATTAACAATTTATGGTGCTAAAATGAGGTGGAGTAAAGTCACCAGAAACAAACGGTCCTCGTTCAAAGCATTACATTTAAAAAGAAATTTCCTCATCTTTACTGTAACCCAGCAACTGCTCAAAAATGTGTTCATGTCCTGCTAGAAGAGAACTTAGTCTCTGCACACTTCAGTTCTCACACAGGAAAGGAAAACATAATGTTCGACCCAACAACTTCCACACAGCTCTTTGTGTTGATCTGAGTTCAGAGTTAGTCTCTGTTCACCAGCTTCATTGTTCATTTAGTGCTGAATCAAATTAAAATGTCTGCACAGTCAAAAGGAATATGATTAAAGCATCAAAAACCACTTAAATACATAGGAGTGAACAGAAAAGCTCCTGAGGTCCAGTAATTAAATGAACCTCTAATCCCTTCCTTCCACTGTTTGATTCAAACCAACGTCTCCTGTGAAAGCCCCGATTCACATCCAGACTCACCAACATCTGCCTCCGATTTATCAGAACACGCCTGTCCCAGATACGACTATTAACCAGAGCTGCTGCTTCGGCGGCACGGCTTTCACCACTAACCAGGGCTGAAGGATGAGCCACAGGTCCAAGCCTGACATGGAAAACAACATGACTGCAGCAGCCTTGTAATTTGGATCGACTGTGACCTTTAATCATATCTTGATCTACATCCTTTAACCCTGCGTCTGACGGTCGCAGATGCTAATTTGAGATTTCTTATGTCTGAAAGTTTCAACCTGATCGTTGGCCTGTTTGGTGGCGTTTCATATTTGGTGGAAGCACCAAATGACCAGACTGAGGCTTGTAAACCGTCTGTGAAACCATATATATATATATATATATATCCATTCAAGTGGATGGTAAGGTATGTCCAAACGTTTGACTGTTACTGTATATTTGATCTTGATAGAGTTCAAATCTGAGCTCTTTTGCATCAAATGTGAAAAAGCTCTGAGACTTCTATCCTACAGCTGGTGAAAAGTGGAGGTTTAGAAGCCAGAAAAAATAAATATAAAAATAAATAAATAAAACTATTGTGCTAAACGTTCCCAGTACATCTTTTATCACAGTCTTTGTTACAAACCAACTTGCCTAATGTACACCTGCCTGTATGTGCTGGGCCAATGCAGAGCCTTGCCAGGTGACATCATGCTGAACCAGCCTCACTGCTTCATTTAAATGAAAAGAGGGCTTTTGTTTTCTGTACATATGGGCTCAGGCTGGTCCAAACAAAGCCTTAAAATCCCATTTTTCTTACAGCACAGTGATGTAATCCCACTTTACTGGAGTAAAAACACAGTTTAGCCTCCTCTCTTTGTCATTTTCTTCATATTGGTGCAGATAATCACCTTTTTTATTTGAAAAGCTGCTGGTAAAAGTTGATTAACTTCTAGAATTGGAGAACAGATGCATATTTGCTGCTTCTGCAGGGCTGTGTCAGAGTCTGTGAGTCACTGGGAGCTGGTTTTCATGTCAGGACCTTCTATGTTGATAGAATAATCCTTCAGTAAACACCAGTGGAACTACATCACCATAGAGATGTCATGTTTCATATATTCTTCTATGTATAAAGCTGGCTTTATTAAAAGTTCTATTGTTTCAGATGAAGTTGAGTCAGTTGTTTCTTCCTCATTTGATGGTCTGACCTCTGACCTCTGACCTTACGGCCTGTGAGTGTCCCAAAGAGGAACCATTACATTCTGAGATCTAGCAGGAGAAGATCAGATTAAAACTAGTCTCCATCTTCTTCAGGTGTTTTTAAAGTGTCACTTGGTTTGATAGGAGAATATTTCTGTATCTGAGTTTGTGCTATCTTTGGTAGAAGGTGTTCAGCCTCGTCTCGAGCCTTAACATCGGTCGGTTTGACTGGACACATGCAGGTCAAAGCGCTCCACAAGACAATGATTTGCCTTCCTTCAGAGCTGTTTGAAGTGGGAGCATTTGTCTCCTGTCCTGTCAGCAGGAACGTGCAAAGGGATCACAAATCAGGAGTTAAGATAAATAAAACTTCCTCCTCCTACAGCTGCTGTGAAAAAGATTCAACTTCATTTGTTACGGTGCAGGAATTTACTTTAAGTGTGTGACACATTTTTATATCAGTTGTTGTTGTATCCTTGCACCCTGGTCACTGCAGACGCTGTCATGATGACATCACTCCACTCAGATCTGCCTCAAACCGACCCTGACATGGAATAATCAGAGGTACTGATATAAATAAAATACTTACATGGTGAAGAAGTGGAAAAAAAGAACAATCTTCTTCTTCTAGGCCATACTGACGCTGACAGGCATCAAACACAAGGCAACACATGGACCACAATAATCTAATTTAGTAACCATGTAGTCAATTATGTTCAAACGCATCTTAAACAAACTGTAGAAATGTATAGCATATGGGTTGCATGAGTCAAGCACGTTGTTCCAACAGTCTGTGTTCAATTCTCCTCTTTAGCATCGATGCCTTCTGGACATTTTAATGACATGTTGCAGTTACTGCATGTTATTTTACCTCATCGTGTTTGTGGAGAAGCTCAGCCAGGATTCATGTGGGTCCTAACGAGCCTTTTGTTCTTCTTCCTGCTGATGTTGTGCAAAATGAACGTCTGAACCTCATGTTTATGAGGTCAACATCACATCTGAACGTTTTCTTTCACTTTGGTGTCTCTTCATGGACCTCTGGACACGTTTGAGAGACTGGAGATGCAGCAAAAGCCCCAAAAAAAGGAGATGGCTGTCTTCTTTTCGGACGATGTAAAGCAAAGCGAGACATAAGACTGATCATTAAACATCCAGAGGTTCCCTCAGCTCTGTGTTTACTGTCTGAGAGCTTCTGTTCTTCAGCCAGTTCTGGAACAATTTATGAGCAATAGAAGGGAGAACTCCATGTTTGCTCCTCCTGCTTCATTCCTCAGATATTTAACATCTCACTGTTATTAATAAGAATAAATCTGATGTACTTCTTCTTAACATTAACATCTACTTTTGGTGCTCAAACTAACACAGTCCCTCAGTGAGTCCCTTAATCATCCACAGGTGTGTTTTAGGTGAACCTTGAATTCAACCAATCACAGCGTCTCTGCTCTTCACTGAGGGAACTCCATTTGACTGCAAATGACCAATGGAGCCATGTTTAACTGCACCAAGGATGCACCACTTCTCCCATTGGTGCACAGAGGGCAGGAGTGCATTTGAAAATATTTGAGTCAAATTCAGAACAACTTTTTGCAAACATAAATGTTCTAATGTTTCCTTTATCGTTTTCAGATTTGTCCTCTGTGACTTTTTTAGCCCCATAAACGTCTCGTTTCAGAGAAATAAAAGATTAGATACCTTCATAGCTGCAAACTGTGTTTTACTCTCACATAAAACTGAATCTGACTGAACATTAGAATTACATTTATTGAGTGAACTGACCCTTTAGTGAAGCTCAACACTCTCAGCTGTTCCATTTAACAAGACACTTAACTTCCAATTAGCTCAGTGGAGCCTCTGGCAGCAGCAGGCAGTGGTTGTATACTGGCCAGCTCCCAGTAGCTGACAGCAGAAGCCTGTGGTCAAACTGGGCACCTCCTAAATGATGATGTGTGCGGCTTCATGAAACTGGATCACAGCATTGTTGAGAAAGAATGTCCGGCCAGCTCCCCTGGATAAATAGGGGTTGAATAAAAACCGACCTGGGCAGAGGAGATTTGTTTTCATGTATTTTATCTGGAGGAGGTTTCGATCCATCACGCTGCTATATGACTAACCAAGCATACTGGGAAATATTCTCCTTCCAGACCCGGGTTTTGATGACTCATTCTTGGCCAAACCGTGTGGAAAATCAAGCTGGTGTATTTGGTAAGCGATGAAAGAACTTCATGACTCCAGAGGCAAGAAAAAAACATAATGAGGTGCTGCTCAGCCTTCAGGGTGCAAAAAGGAGAAAAGTTCAGTTTGGACCAACTTCTGCTCTCTTTAGTCTTTAAAGAGACAAAGTGTTTTCACGCTGCAGGCCTCACTTCTGTTGGCTTTTACACTTTTGTTTCCTGTCAGCACACAGTATAAAAGTCAAAGCTGTCGGTCTGATGACTCACAGGTATAAAGTTCAGATGCTGTTTTATTTGTGCTGCTCAGATTCTTGGTTTTTAGTTGTTTCTGTGTTGGTGGGAAACTGTGAATCATCAGAAACGTGAATCTCCTTTGTTTTCATTCCTTTTGGTTTTGATAACTAATGACTCATCTTCATTTTCTCAAATCTGGCAACAGATGATTTTAGATAAATCTATGCAACAAGAAACCTTCCATTATGTTATGTTATATGTTTGTCTGCAGCAGCTCAGAGCAGATTCCCAAACCGGACGCTCCTCACCCTGAACGCACCTCAAGATCCATGAACATCACAAACAGGATCGCCCTATTCTTTTCCAATAGATAATTAATATAACAATGTGTGTGTGTGTGTGTGTGTGTGTGTGTGTGTGTGTGTGTGTGTGTGTGTGTGTGTGTGTGTGTGTGTGTGTGTGTGTGTGTATGTGTGTGTGTCGGGTTCCCGCTCCACCATCCCAGACTGTTATTCCTGCTGTTATAGGCTACACACACACATTCTCACTAAAAACACACACTGTGACTCGGCTCATCTGGCCTTGTCTTTGCTCATATGGGTTGGATTAGAATCCACACACACACACACACACACACACACACACACACACACACACACACACACACACACACACACACACACACACTTATGAGTGATGTGATGGCGGCTTCCCATGAACTCACTCACCCCTGAAAAGTGAAATGTTGGGTTTGAGACGTCTCTCTGCTGACATTTTTCCAGGACATTCCAGGACTCTGATATATGGAGTCCCTGATGGAGCTACATGGTTAGTTTGGGAAAAAGGCCAAAACTAGAACATTCTCTCATTGTGTCTGAAACACATGTGCCAACCTGGATGTTAGTTTGGCTCCGAGCTCACATGAGACGTGTCTAAAGACATTTATCTGCTGGGGTTTTGTCTGAAAAACTCTCATTTGATCTGTGATAAATAAACAACCTGCAAAGCCACACATGTGCTTCCAGTTACTGTGATTGATTAGACCTCTGCACATGTTCACATTGATTGAACTTGCCTTGGGATTTACTGTACATGAGGTCAACGCTCTAAGAATAATTATGAAGGTGTAATTTGTCAAATAGGTGATCAGACGGCGGACATTTACTTCATCATCATTTATTAACAGTTTAAAAAGGCGTCACGGTAAAGAGTTAAAGTTTTAATTATGACGTTAATAATAATAATAATAATAATAATAATAATAATAATAATAATAATAATAATAAATACAGACACAATGGACTCTGCTGTCAAAGAATCATTTAAAGTTGATCTAAATCAATGTTCTCTCAGTCATCTAATTCAGCTGTATCTATGCTATGGTGTAATTCAGTTTGATAATAAAAAAAACATATTTTATAATATATAGCTGTCAGATAAATGTAGTAAAGGTAAAAGTATTTCCCTCTGAAATGTAATGGAGTTCAAGTAAAGGAGGCTACGACTAACTTAATCTGAATTACATTCCAGATTCTGGTAAATTATGAATATTTCATGGAGGAGATTCCTAAACTTAAACTAATCTGATCTGCTGTTGGGTCTTAATTAGCTCCATGTTAGATCGAAGATGTTTAGAAGTCCTGCTGCAGAGAACAAGGGACACAGAATATTTTCTATATTTGATAAAAGCTGATGGAAAACAGGAAGAGGCTGCAGGACCGTCCAGCTTCACTGGTCTTTTCAGACTCAATACCAGGCTAAATAAATCACTGCTTGAAATGGATATAATTTCACATTCCAGTCAGGATCTTGTGGGACTCCGTTCTGCCAAAACCTCCCTCCTCTGGAAAAGATTGTCAAAAAATTAGTCCGTTCTCCGGGGAAATTCACAGCGCATTTTATTTCTTGGACTCCTTTTCTCCAAACAGTTTCATCTCATTCTGCCAACATTTGTTATTGAGAACGTCGTTAGCTGAAAAAGTGATCTGACAAACAGCGAGTCTGTGAGTCACAGGAGAAACCGAGGCGGATCTCTGAGTCCATTCCTCCACTGTTTGGCCTTTAATGGATAGAATCACACATTTGAACTGTTTTGATGTCCCACCTGCTCAGGTCCCAGTGAGGGGGGTGCTGTCACTCACCCAGCCTCATAAAACTAGAAGTTAATCAACCATCACATTTCTTGGTTGAACTTGAAAGCTGCTCTCTGTGAGGGAAAACATCAGCTGATCCGAGTCACATCCAAATAACAGTGGAGGAATGTAACTCAGGATTACTCTGAGGTACTTGAGTATTTCCATTTCATGCAACATGATGCTTCTACTCCTCCATCACATCTCTGAGGAGGAGGTTTGAGAAGCAGGAAGTTTTCTGCTGTTTGTACTGAAGCTTCATTTTGGTCCAGCAGCACCATCTGCAGGTCTTTGGTGGTTTTACAGCCAGACCAGATTTCATTAGTTCAGATTAAACTGACTGAAGTCTGACTTCATGTCTTTAAAGGTTTGGGAAACACATTTGTCTCCATGTTGTCAACAGCCTCCTATAAGGACGACGCCCACTGAATACAGGTTAAAGGTTTAGCACTGTTCAATCATTTATAGTGGAAATATTTATTTTACTCCTGTTAAATAACGTTTCACACTGATCAATGATAAATCCTCAAAGTGCTCATTGAAAAGCATATCCTGGGTTTCCATCACCTCCATCCATCTAAAGGAGACATGAAGCTGACAGCAAGGGTTCAGACCTCTAAGCAGGAAGCACTAGAACAAAACTACTTTGTTCAAGTCCCAATTTGTTATTTCAAACATTTTCATCTCTTCACATATTAAGAACAGAATTATTATTGATTATTGAATTATTGAATCCACAATCTGAGCCTTTAATAAACAGGCAGGCATTTTAAAGCACTTTTTTTTACATTTGTCATTTTGACAGTCTTACATTTTCATCGTTGCTTGAGATTAATTTCTGAAAATCTAGTTTCTAATAGCAGTAAAAGCATTTATTACATTGTGTGTAAAACAGGTTTATTTCAGAGGATATGTTGCCTTATTTCAGGACGATCGCACCAGCTCATATTAATGTTATGTTTATTTGACTTAATAAGTCCTTAAGGAGTTGTTTACCACTTATTCAAATAGATTTCTTGCTTTTTGTAAACCTAAACAGTTCTATTATTTCAAGGAATTGAACTAAGTGTAATTATCTTCCTGTGATGGCAGATCAATTCACTTGATTGTATTTATTCTCATATTTACATTGATTTTCTTCACTGTTGGACCTCCAGAGGGTCGTTCACAGCATCATCATCCTTTTTAGTCTTAGGTAAGAAGAATATTCTACCAGCCTCCTCTGGTGTTGCCTTCATGTCCTCATGGACCTTCTCAGCTGATAAGACCTTATGACTGAGGTAGAGGAGGATGAGACGAAGGCCGATGGCGTCCATTTTCTCAGACAATTCTCAGTTAGAATAGAAATAGAAAAAAGTTCACTTCAAACTTTCTGCATAATGATTTAAAGAGCTGGACAGTTTCTGCCTCAGGCTACAAACGTATTGATCAACCATTTGTTAAAGGTGCTGTTGTGATTGTGGAGATAAATCTTCCCTCACACGTCTCTTTGGTCGCTAACAGCTCAGCTCATCTCTGCGTTTCTTCTTCATTCCTCCTCTCTGACTCTCAGAGGTTCCTTGTCTTGGAGTGACGTATCAGAACCTTCAGACTCCTCATCCATGTCGTCGTCGTCCCTCTCGTTGGTGACGTATGAGCCTTTATGTCTGCTCAGACACCACAGCAGCACCATCATGATGCAGAGGAGAAGCACAGCTACGACAGTCACTGGAAGGTGGAGCAGAGATGTCAGCATGTAATATAATGTGATCAATACATTTCAGAAATCCTTATCTGTCTCTCATCATTAAATAGAATCATTTAAAGGTTCTATTCTCACCTCCAATTAAGACTCCAACATCTCCATCGTCTGTGATGATAGCTAAAAAAAAACATAAATGGAATTCATTTTTTTCTTTCTATAGTTTATATGACGATAGCATGTAGCTTCATAGAGGTGCTAACAGGTAGTATGAGCATGTATACATATGTGATTCTGAGGAAACAGGTGACACCACAGCATCAGAGATCAGTGACCCCCCCCCCCATCAGCACTGATTCCAGTAATCCTCCTCCTCATGGACTGGTACAACCTTCAGATGATGTCATTTTCTCCCCAGACTTAAAGCCTTTTTATAAGGCTGGGTTAGTTTAACTACATTTAGGATCAGCTGGATAACATCGCTAAATATAGACGTTGAACCGACTTTAAACAGAGAAAATGCTTTTGTATGATGGGTGGTGTTATAGTGAGGATCAGTTAAGTCTTTTTAACAGGCCACATTTATTCTTCACAGTCTGAATCTGCAGTTTGATGTACTGGAGTAAAAAGTAAGAGGTCTCAGCATCGCGTCGCCACACCCATGGAGTTATCTGAGCAACACATGGCAGCTGATTTTTATTTTATTTTCTTGGCTCAGGATCCAACCATGTGTGGCATTCAAACACCGTCAGTCTATTTTAGCCTCAGCGAGCAGCTAAACAGGGATCAAGTCTTCTCACATAAGTCTCTCCACTTATCTACACAAAAAATGTCATCCTATAAAAACAAGAGGGGAAAAAAACTGTCAGCAAGTTTGTTCAGTCTGCAACTAATGCAGATTTCATTAGAAGAAACTCAATCACCATAAATCTGATGTTTTATCTGGAATAATAAGCATCAAATTAAATAGTTTTTAAGGCACAAATTCTAAAATGAAAATTAATTATCTACAAACAGGTCAACAGTTCTGTGGTTAATCGATTTAACCATGTTTGCAGTGACTGAAACTTAAATGGTTTAATTTTCTTTTAGTGGTAAATAAAGGTCTAATTTAGTTTCCGCACAGATCCCTGACGTGGAGACGAGGACCAGTGGGTATCAGCATCTCAGCTCTTATCTCCACGGCGACAGACCCTGGAGGCGGCTCGCCTGCTCCTTCTCATGCTCCTCTCTGAAATCAGGCTGATAAGACACTCCCTGCCAAACAGCTGAGATACTAAAGGAAAAGTACCAGCATCAATGTCAGTGTCCTGCTTTCAAAACACACTGCACTTATTAAAGTACCTCCTCAAAATATCTGAAAATACACAGAGTACTAAGTACAGTACTTGAGTTCATTTACTGTAAACTCAGTTTTTTGACCCAATAAAAGAAGAAAAATATAAAGAAGCAAAAGATAATATTCCAGATGCATCATGAATATTTTCTATAGTTTAGTCAGTTTTATCAGATGGTTTTTATTTATAACCAATAAATTCACTTTGTTTCTCAGAAACACTCATTTGTTCTGATGTCTTTGAACTCATCATAATGTATTTGTCCTGATCACATTATGTACATGTACCTGTTTCCTTGGTCACCATGTCAGGAGGCGGGGTTTTAGGTGATGTCATGACCGCAGGGCCAGGAGTCATGTGACCCTCCATGATGACGTCAACCTGAAATGAATTCATAGAATTGTTTATTGTGTTTTTTTTTATCAAATGTTGTATCAGCTAAACAAAAACAAACTGTTTCTGAAGAATGAAAGGAAGGATGATTAAAAGTTAAAAACCTCAAACCAGGACAGAAACCTGGGCGTCGTCATGACATCACACCTGAACTTTAACAACCACATAAAGATTCTCTGCTCAGCGTCTCCACTACATTCAGGAAACACCGATCAGCAGACATGAGTATAAACTCCATGATGGAGGTAATAATGGAGCCTTTTACTGGGTTTTTAATGGGAATGAGTCCAAAATGGATCCAATGTGTGAACCTTTGTCCTTCTGACAGGAGTGACGCTTCACAAAACTATCTCTGAGCTGCAGAGCATGAGGTTCATTTTAATCTGATTTTATTTCTACTTAAACGTCCACACCTCGTCTCCAGGCTCTGCTGCTGGTCTCAACTTTTCTGACACAGTGTTTTAAATCTATTTCAGACTGTCGCACACATAAGATGTAAAATAAGCAAACAACATGACAACATGCATGGAGAAAAGTTAGATTTAGTCAGCATGCATGACTTCACCAAACAGTTTCAACTGTCTGTCACTTCCAACATCAGCTCCTAAAATACCACAAAACACTTAAATAAAGAGACAAAACAAGACTTTAACCGCAAAAACTCACCAGTTCTGACAATCTGCAGCTCCTCAGCTCTTCATGGAGGAAGACAGAGAATCTGCTGGACTCAAACACATGCACAGGGTTGGGTGTGGTGTCAATCCCCTGGGTCCAGATCTGTTCCCTCTGAGCCAGCATTGAGACACGACTCCACCTCTCTGATGATGAGCAGCCTGCAGAAGGCTGCACAGCTGAAAACACACATCATCTGGTAACACACAAAACCACAAAACATCTACACAACAGTTACTTCTTCTATTTCACAACATCTTTATTCTACCTGCAGGTTCATGTTTCTCATGCTTCAAGATATTTAATCCTTTATAATCTTAATCTGATATTAGAACTTGTTACTTTTCCTAGAATGATCAGAAAACAAAAACTACTTTGAGTCAGAATGTAGAGATAATGAGAACAGAACCATCTGATTACCTTTAATCAATAGAAATGATTTTTTTTTAAATTTTTGGGTGAATTGTTCCTTTAACTACTGACGACACATTTTATTCACATTATACACAAAGTGTAGATTACTTTGACTCAGTCACACACACACACACACACACACACACACACACACACACACACACACACACACACACACACACACAGACTCACACACACACACACACACACACACACACACACACACACACACACACCCACACACACACACACACACACACACAGAGCACTACTGTAGATTCATCCGCAGCTGAAAATAGTCCCCAGTAAATGTAACATTTCCTCCTGATCATATATTTATGTTGAGTTTTAAACATTTACCTCTTCAGAAGGAACAAACATCAGTTTCTAGTGTCATCACAGACAGCAGCTGATTTAATGGTTTCATCTAAAGCTTATGGTCATTCTTGATCAATCAGAGTGATCAGATTAATAACTACTGATTGATGACACAACAACTGGTATATAAACTGGTCAGAGTGGGAGAGAAGTGACCACAGCGCCCTCTGCAGGACACACACACACACACACACACACACACACACACACACACACACACACACACACACACACACACACACACACACACACACACACACACACACACACACACACACACCTTCCTTCCTTCCTCTCTGTCTTCCTTCCTCTCTGTCTTCCTTCCTCTCTGTCTTCCTTCCCTCCTTCCTTCCCTCCTTCCCTCCTTCCTTCCTTCCTTCCTTCCTTCCTTCCTTCCTTCCCTCCCTCCTTCCTTCCCTCCCTCCTTCCCTCCCTCCTTCCCTCCCTCCTTCCTTCCCTCCTTCCTTCCCTCCCTCCCTCCCTCCCTCCTTCTCTCCCTCCTTCCCTCCCTCCTTCCTTCCCTCCCTCCTTCCCTCCTTCCTTCCTTCCCTCCCTCCTTCCTTCCCTCCCTCCTTCCTTCCTTCCTTCCCTCCCCCTCCTTCCCTCCCTCCCTCCTTCCCTCCTTCCCTCCTTTCCCTCTGTCTTCCCTCCCTCCTTCCCTCCTTCCTTCCTTTCTCTCTGTCTTCCCTCCCTCCTTCCCTCCCTCCTTCCTTCCTTCCCTCCTTCCTTCCTTCCTTCCTACCTCTGTTTAATGAAGGCTCAGGCTGCTGTGAGGGTTGTTGTGTTGTGTTGTGTTGTGTTACCTTGAGACGCTGCTGCCTGAAGGCACAGGTTTCTGAAGGCCGACTGTTGCAGCCTGGAGATGATTTTCCTCCTTATCTCTCTCACTACAAACAAACATTAAATCAGACGAGTTTTCACATCTTTAACATCCCAGTGCAGGATTGTGTTTTTTATTTTTTACAGGACAAATTGATTTTATTCCAGGTGATTCCAAAGACAGGAGCGTCATCTTCCTTGAAGGGTGACAGATTGGACCTTACTGACGTTTTATCCATCAGCATCCTGTTACAGCCACTGACAGGCAGAGATATATGGAGTGGATTAATAGGATTCTTATAGCACCACAGTGTGCTGAGCTGTCCTGACCTTTAATTCCCTTAAACTGGATCATTTTCTATTGGACGCTCTCCCTGTCATCAGTCATGATTGATCAGAGTTGGAGAGTTTTCAGATATCAGACATTTCTCCACCAAAGCCAATTAAATATTAGCATTTTAAAACCTGCACATTCATAGTATCATCTCTAAAAAAAGGTTTTCAAAGATGCTACAAATTGCAAATAGAACATTTTATGCAGAGATAATAAAATTATAATAAAAAAAGGTGCAAATAAAGTTTTGTCTACTCAGTTTGTGATCTCAGGGCGTCTGGATTGTTTGACAGATATCTGTTGTCCACTGGAAGAGTTGGTTAAATTGGGGGTGGATCTGGGTTGTGGACACTGAATATTACTTAAACAACTAAACAAAGGTGAGAGATTTCATCTTGAACAGACAACATCTCTTCCTCTTTTTTTTGCTGCCATATCGAGCCACTGCTGCGGATTTGAACCTGTACGCCTCTCTGTCGCCATAGCAACCTGAATAGTGTCAGCCTGCAGAGCTGTGCAGCTGCAGAGTGGCCATCTCATGTCGCATCTTCCCTTCCCTAATCCCATAATCCTCTCCTGCCTCCACTCTCACCCCCCCGATGGGATTAGAGGCCCCTGCTCTATCCTACACACACACACACACACACACACACACACACACACACACACACACACACACACACACACACACACACACACACACACACACACACACACCTGATGGCCTATAAATCTGCCTCCTCTCTAATTGGGCTGACAGGAAAATAACCTGAGACATAAACAGGTTGGAGGATGAACAGAACAGACTGAATATCAACAACATCCATTTAACCCTGCTGTTGTTTGTTTACTAGCTCCATTCCACTACATTATAAATCCATAATAATACATATATTATCCCCTAATGTTAAGTCGCTTCATGCAGTGAGGACATCCTTCACTGTTTGACAGGCCCCTGTGGGACAGTGACCACACACATCTAATCTGTCCCTGCACACACAGAAACAGCTCCTGACAACCACAACACCATATGGTGAACACTAAGCCTCCGTCAGGTCAGAACAGCAACGCGTCAAACTCAGAGCGGCTGCATCGACCTCACCGGAGCCGTCAGAGGGGATCACTGATGTCCAGGAACAACTCGTCTTCATCACACAGAATCAAGTCTGTGACATGATGCTGTTTTAGAAAGGATGCAGAATCAGGACGATGTAGGAAACCTTCAGGTCCTTCATCAGAGAACCGTGTGAGATCAGTTCAGAGTCAAACCTGAAGAGTCACAGCAAGATGGAGGATCAATGAAAGGAACAGTTCAGTCATGGTCTGCTCAGCCTCATACTGATGGAAGGTTTCTGTCGACCTCCACCTCCTCCACCAAGGCTGAACAACAGGTCTGCCTACCTGAGCCATGACCCACGCCTCCACAAAGTTTAGTAGAAATCACCTCAGTGCTTTTGTTGACAAAGTTGTTTTAATTGTTAAAAAACAAGCATCAGGCAGAAAGGAAATGTTTTAAAGTTTTATTTAGTGACTTCCTCTAACTTTCAGACTCTCCTGGAGGTTCAGGCGACCGAATGAAACGCATACCTAGAATAAAAATACTGATATCGCTGAGTTTGAAAACTGTTGGAAACATTTAAGAAAACGGTAAACAAGTCTACAAAAACAACAAAGTTCTGTTCATTTCTAACATTTAAATGCTGGAATTCTTCACTTCTAAAAACAAACTACTGAGGCTGAACTAAAAGCTACATTAGCAGCCAGAGGCTTCAGACTGTAGCTGAATGTGAAACATGTGGATTCAGTCAAACTGGTGAAGTGATGGCGGCGCTCAAACAGCTGCCGCGGCGAGGAGAAGCAAGACAGAGCTCATTATGATAAAAGGAATCGAGCGGGGAGCTTTTCAACGAGATTAAAAACAAGTTGATTAACCCGTCTGTCGCTCAGGCAGCGCCGCCATGAGCCAAACCCTGAGAGTGAAACGAGAATCACAGCGAGGACAGATAACAGCCTGATGGAGGAAGTAGCTCCAAAACCATCCTGCAGAAAAGTGAGCAGGTGACTGTTTCACCTGCAGCAGAAAGAACACCAGCATCACTGCTGTGAATACTGAATATACTGTATGCACTAAAAGCTAAAGCTGTCAGGGTAGTAAAGTAAAAACACAACATCAGCCTATGTGGTATGTAAACCATTTCCTTTGTGCTATAAATGAATGCATTTATAGCACAGCTCCTCCTGCAGCTCCTCCTGGGGGATCCCGAGGAGTTCCCTGTCTAGAGTTCTGGGTCTCCCCTGGAGTCTCCTCCAAACCTCCAAAGGGAGGCGTCCAGGAAGCATCCTATGATAAATCACCTCCATCTGAAGCAGCAGCTCTTATCTGAGCTCCTGTCCTATGCAGGATGCTCCTTTTGGCCAGTTAACAGTTTTCACATGTTGATGTGGTTTTGATTTACTGATGTTAAAATGCTGCCTTCACCCTCCCTCAGTATCACCATTAATCACATCTGCTCTGTTGTTTCTCAGCTTCCATTCTCTCCTCCTCCATCCATACCCATTAACCCTGAGTGATGACGCTGGCAGGGAAACAAGCCGCTGTCTTTAGGAAGCCCTTCACTCTCAGTATTAGTCCCCGACGTCGCTGAACTCTTTTTATTATGTGTGGCTGTTACAACCTGCTGAAGTCATAAAAGCTCATGTCGCTGCTGGTGAGGCATGGAAACACACTGGGAGGCCAGATGAGAGAAGAGAAGCTCCATAAAAAGGTTAAACGGCTGTTTCACCTCTGGATCCAACACTACGGCTGATTTATGGACACAGAGACGAGACTTAATGAGCTGAAGAGACGATCAACAGGTCAATACAGAAGGTGGACGGAGGTGTGGTCAGTCCATTTCTCATCTGTCGTGTTGGAGCATAAGAGACGAAGTGAACACAGATTGAAGAATGATTGCCTCCATTTAAACGTCAGGTGTCTCAGAAGGTTATTTGTTCTCAATCTAAGAGTAAACGCCAAGCAGCATTCAGGACAGATTGAAATGTGAGGCGCTCTGAGATGAACTCCAGCCTGGTGGTTAGAAGATGAGGATGAATCTCTCCTTTAAAGACACGTAATGTTTCAGTAATAATGGTGGAACAGGTGAAGCATGTTCACAGAAAACATCTCCCTGCTTCTCAGCTGAGGAACGTCCTCAAAATCTCCTCAAGAGGAACCAAAGAGAGACTAAACCTGATTAATACTGGTTCCTGGTCAACTCTGGAATATCATTTTGAACATGATGGATCTCAGGTGTGAACAGGAGGAATGAGTAAAACCTGATCCAGATCCAGATTCATTCCTGAGCCTTTTTATGAGGAGGGCGACGGTGAAGGTTTGGGGATACAAATGAGATCCTGAGAGAATTCATCTCCACCCTGCAGACTTACATTAACTGGGCAGACGTTATCTATCCCTCTATTGATTGATCGCTAGATGAAGGCCACATGAGATTTTAGCTCCTGGCTGTGAGGCTGTAAATCTGTCTTTGCACTTAAGTAATCACCTCAGACTAAAGCGGAGTTCCTTTAAAAGCTGCACCGACTTTTCTCCAACACATAAAACATAGTTAATGAATTTAAAGCTGCGATCAGGAGCTGCTGGCGATTGTTTCCAGGACGCACATACTTTCAGAGATTAGGACTGCAGCCGTCTGCAGGTGTTTGCAGCCAAAAGGAATCCTATTAGTCATGAATTTAACGATGCATATAGCATCACTTCTGTTTGTCTGAATTCTGCAGACCATCTCCAATAAGATGCGTTTACCTATCAAACATATCAAAGCTGCTCTGTGAGAAATGGACACTTACAAGGTCATTTTATCCATCTGAAGAAGTTTGGAGTTTGATTTGAGCGAGCTATAAAATATTTGACCTCATTAATAACACATATCCCACATTTTCATCTTATAAGATAAATGTCATCATTTGAAGCTGCTGCCAAGGCATCGAGGGGAAGACATCATTACCCTCTGTTAATCATCATGTAGCTCATCTGGGTGTCCTTGAGGGAAAAATCCCTTCCCGCTCACTCACTTTGCAACTTTCTCTGGATGAGAGGATAGACGTGGCGGTGCAAAGGATCCAGGCGGTGACATCATTTCGTATCCAGGGACATCAGGGTTTAAAGGCTTCAGAAGCAGCAGCATCGGTTTCATCATGTAGTCGAAGGGAGTTTCTCTGTGTTTCAAAAGAAAGAGAAGGAAATAAGAAATAGACCTGAGCATAAATGCAACTTTTCTTTTTTTTCTTTTTTTTTGCACCTTTCATTTTTAGTTTTTTTTTAGAGGGAGGTAAATGGTAAATTAAGTTCAGATCTAAATTAATCATATAAAATATAAACCAACTAATATAATATTACAGGTCATGATCAAACTTTATTGATCTGTGGGAATAAATTTACAAGTTACCCAACAGCAGGTCTTTAAAATGAGCCCCACATTTATCCATCTGCAGTATTTCTCATTAATGCATCACTACAATAATATAATATACTTTATTTTGCATCACTTCTTTTACTTTTGATGCATTAAGTATATTTATTGGATGATTTATTAGATTTATTTTAAGCAGACGTTTCTTTCTTATTGTAATTCAGTACAAGATCTCAGGAAAAATTTTAATTGTCAGGTGTTTTAATGATTACTGTTGCTCATGATAAGATAAGACAAGATATCCCTTTATTAGTCCCACAGTGGGGAAATTCACAAGATGAGCAAACCCTCCTCTTCATCTGAAGATCTGCAATCTTTCCTTGTCTTTGCTGGTGGTTTAAGTATTTAAAACAAATTCCTGGTCATCACATTTTCAGGAATATACATTAAAGCAGGATCTGAAATAAACCAAATTCCTGGCATCTCTTCCCAGAACCAACCTGGCTGACAAGCAAACGCTCTGTTATTCTGATGCAAAGCGAGGCGGCCTGATAGCGAGGCTCCTTGATAAAGCAGTGAATAGAGATTCTGTTCAGATCCCACAGCTCCCATTCAGCCCAGATGAATAGAAGCATCAAATCCAGTCTGAGCCTCTCCTAAGAGCTGAACTTCAGGGCAGCAACGGCTGCTGTGTGTGTGTGTGTGTGTGTGTGTGTGTGTGTGTGTGTGTGTGTGTGTGTGTGTGTGTGTGTGTGTCCTCTGTGTTCAACAGAAAACATTTACGTCTCTCTACAAACTCCAGTTTTCTCAGGATGTGTTCAGACTGTCTGCATAACTTTTTCAGGAAAAGGGAGGGATGGTTGAAAACCTCACTCTGGACGCCCACACTGGTGCCACCATGTTTGAAAATAGCCACTGAATTGCCCTCTTAGATGCCTCTGGGGGGGGGAACGTGCTGCCTTCAGGGAGCCTCATGCTGGACGAAACGTGTGACCTTAAAATAGAGAAAACGTGACATGTTAGAACATTAGTGGTCCTGCAGATGCTCCTAAAGTTAAATAGTTCATGTGTGTTTTTATTACAGAGTAATAGTTATAAGATCTGAGCCTCATAATAAATCTGTTTCACCTTCAATGCTTCTTCTCCCTGTTTCGTCCTTCACCACCGACACAGTTACAGCCTTACAGGAAACAGATGGACGGTTCTTTTCCTGAGAGGATGGAGACTGAGATGCAGATTAGGTTCAACTATTTATCATAATAATTAAGAATACTTTCATGCCCAAGATGGAGGACAAAAACATTTATGGCAAAGGGATGCAGACAAATAACCAAACTATAGGTAAAATAAACTGTTACATGTAAAATTGTTGGATCCATGCCCCATCCTTCTAGAAATCCATCCTGTAGTTTTTGCACAACCCTGCTGATAAACAAATGAACCAACCAATGGACACATAAAAAATTAACCTCATTTGCAGAGATTAAGATGCATAAATAAACATGTGATTGTGCAGAAAATAGATTTCTCTGCTGATCTCCTCTCCCTGCTGACAATATTTGATCAATCAGTCTTTAAGTGTTTTTCCAGGGAGACTCCAGCCTGCTGGATGGATGTCAGAGCTCATCTCCAGTCACTTAATAAGTAGTTTTAGAGATATTCAACACTTCCAGGACACAAGGGCATGTGATGGATGAGAAGGCATTGGAGATAAATCAACACTTTTTCACTTTTCTGATCCTGCGTTCATGAATAAGAGGAGAGAGATGCCTGATGTTTTCTAGCATCCTGCAGTGTTAGAGATGTGATTGAACCCTGTGAGTCCAGCACAAAAACATGAGCTGAATGAGATAAAAGCTCAAGAATGAATCGCAAAAAGACAGAAGGAGCACAGACTTCACACAGTAAAATACAAATACAAATCAGAAACTGACTGGTGTACAAAGGAAAGGAGTTAAGACGTGAATTTGATCTGTTCCAATGAGGCGTAGGCCCCTGATTTTATGATTTAAGTAGGACGATGCATTTTAATCACAGCTGTAAAAGGAGTTCTGTTGTCTTCCTCCAGCTGGTGGTCTAATTACTGCCTTGTTTCAAACTTTGTGTTTTCCCTCCAGCGTGTCTGAGGGGGAACAGATGCAGCATGTGTTGCTGATTTTACAGCTTCAGATCAGCGGTTGCTCTCAGCTTTGGTTGTGTATTTGATGTTTTTTTAGATGCTGCAGTAGGTCATGTGTTCACCAGCAGACACAGATGAACACATAACCTCTGTGGTGGAGGTAAAATTATTGAGCAGTTGAAGCTGGAATTATAAAATGCTTGCAAGGAAAAATTACTATAATAGTTAAAATCATCAATCAAGCAACTACTTGTTTTTAGCTGTACAGTTGTATAGTAGTTTAATGGGTAGTTTAATTGGTAATAAAACATTATATTTTTAAGTTCTTTGCATAATTTGTGTGCAAAAATCTAAACTAAAGCTGTTAAATACATGTAATAGAATAAAAAGTACTCTATTACCCTCTGAAATGTAGCTTGGAATTGAAATACTCCAGCAAAGTACAAGTACCTCATAATTCTACTTACATATGATTCTTTACATACATAATAACCACGCCCCCGCTATCTGACGTCACCAGCTCCTCGGTCTCAGCAGCTCTCCTCTAGTCCCCGAGTAGACCGAGGCAGGGACGGACCGTACGGGTTTGTTGGTGTGTTTTTCCACGTTAAAAACTTATTGGACCGGGAACGACATCTTTTTTTTACCTTCCGTTACTGTTTACATTTTTTCTTTTTTGATTTTAACTCAAATGATGCGAGAAAAAACGAGGAAAAAGGAAAAGTGACGACTACACATCAGCTCTTCACCTTCGGCTCACTTCGCACGTAACGGATCGTTCCAGGCAGCAAGAGGTCAGTTCATATGACTGTCAAATTTAAATTTAAGTACTTCTAGTAATAGTTTAAGCGCATAATATGCTATGTGATTTGTCAATTTTAACAAAGCAATGATTTAAAAAGAGTTCGGCTGTATTCCAATTAAAAATTGTTAAAGTATTAGTATCCTATGTTTCTCTGTTCCTCCATAATGTTCTTAGCCAATAGAAACTCAGTTCACATTACAATGTAATTTAAATTTAACTACATATAGTTTTAGTTTAAACAAATAATTACTCATTTTGTTTGCTAATTTTATCAAAATAAAGTTCACAGATGAATTTGGCTTTACTTAAATGAAAAATAGCTACAGTGTTGTCATATTATTCTTTTCTGTATCTCGAGTCAGAAATGCGTTTACAATACAACCAAATCTAAGTTCAAGTCGTTTTAGTTATTATTTAAACAAATGATATGTTATGCTGTTAGCTAATTTTAGCTAATAACAATGTTGAGATTAATTCGGCTTAATGTAAATCCATAGTCGCTTCAGTTTTCCTATGATATTCCTGTCTATCTGTGGTGCTCCATGGTGTTTCTTTCGGTAGTAAGAACTTCGTTCACTTTACATTCTAATTTAAATGTATGTACCTTAAATCACCTTTGAATAATTATTTTCTTATTGTATTTGCTAATTTAGAAAAACAATGTGCAAAGAGGAATTCGGCTTCACTCCAATGAAAAATCTATTTTTCATTCTTACGTTATTTCCAGTTGTGTATCTGTGGTTCTCTATGACGATTCCTCATGCTGTTATTTAGCTTCCAGTGAGTTTATAGTGATGTTAGACTATTTTTATGACATCTAATGGTTTACTAACTGACTTCTAATTGAGTTTATGGAGCCTAAAATGAGGCTCATGGCTCTTTTTAGTGTTTGAAGATGCTTTATGATGCTTTTATACTCCTATAATACTCCTCTATTAAACTGAAGGCCTTGTTATTTTTTCTTCCACTGTTTGGTTCTGTTTAGTCATGTTTTGACTCCGTGTTGCTGTCAGATGTTCCCACATTAGTATAAAAACACATGGCTGAGATGACATGAGGTGACAGAGTGTTATCACGTGTTGGTCTGCAGCACCTCCTCATCCTGCCAATAAGGTCATCTGATAAGCTGAAAATCCTCCCTCAGTCCTCCTGCCTCCAGGTTCCACACACTTTCATTTATCAACCTCTTCCTCTCCTGTTGTTCATCCACCATTCCTTCTCCTCCTCCTCCTCCTCTTCTTCTTTTTTGACTTTCTTTTCCCCCTCCTCCTTCTGATTTATCTGCTTGTTCCTCTCCTCCTCCTCTCCCTTTCTGCTGACTCCTTGTTCTCTTCTTTTCCTCCCTCTCCCACACATCTTGTCTGTCTCTTTTTTCTTCCTCACCCACCCACTTCTCTCTCTCCCTTACCTCTTCTACCTCTTTACCTCTCTTGTTCCTTCCCTCTAATCTTATTCTTCTCTCTTCTTTTGTCTACATCCTCTTCTCCTCATGTTTCTCTCTTCCCCTCCTTCTTTCCTTTCCTCCCTTTCCTGTTCCTCTCATTTTCCTCACCCACCTTGTATTGTTTTTATTCTCCCTTCCCTTCCTTTTATTCTCTCTTTACAAAGACTTATCTATTTCCTCTTCACATGCCTCCTCATCTCTCCTTCCCCCTCCTCCTTGTGGCCTCCTTTTTGTTTTTCATCCTCTTTCTTTTCCTCTCCTCTTCCACACATGCACACAGTTTGAAAGTGTCCCCATTAGTGTATAATAAGACCTGCTGTATGTTTGAAATCACATACATCAGTTAATCCTGCCTACATGGCATCACCAGCTGACTGAGCTGTTCCTTCATTACTGACCTCCTTATTACATCCACATCCCAGCTGCTGTGGAATCACAACTGATTACTACACATATCTGGACCAGAGGGAACTCAGTACAGTACAAACCACCACCAGGGACCAACAGAGCCTTTTCATTCAATCAAACCCTAATCAAGTTCTAATTATTATCCTGTGTCATATAATAACAGTCTGACCATCATCACTGTGTTTTAGTTTGTAGCTCAAATATCAGCCAAGCAGCAACACGAACAGACGAGGAAGAAAACATGTTTTCCATCATGGAATTAAATTAGAATATGAATGAAACTAAGAGATCCCAGTTTATTAGAACAGACATTTACTAACAATAGATAAATCCCTCAGTCCAATCCTTTATCTGGATCCACTCCACAATTTAAGGGCCGTGGCTCCAGAAATGATCTGGATAAAGTTTGGATAAATGAGATCGTCTAATAATATCCTCCTTTCCTAATAACTCCACTAAATGTCCCTTTAAAAGGCTGAAACCCTATAAAACTGCATCACATTAGCCCTGAAGATTTAACAACACTGACTTGTGTTCTCGCCCCATTAATCAACGTTATTACCTCATCGGTTAAAATGCTTTTCAATGAATTATAAATGCTGAATAATGTGACACAGAGCTTGTTTGTCCCCTGAATTTATTAAGTTAATGTCTTTTCAGCTCATTTTATGGCTGAAACGTGGACGTAACACTTACTGTTACGTATTAAAGTATCTGCTGGCCTGAAGTTGAACTGCTGATGTGTTCAAAATGACGTTTACTCGTCTTTAAACTGCCGGCAGCTGAAGAATCTCCTCCAGCGACGTTTAAACTCAGCTCTTAACGGACTCGTTTGCTCTGAAATTCTTCCTGTGGGAAGAGACTGTGATATTTAACGGATGAATTTCCCCGGTGATGACTGGTGGCGGTGGAGGCGCTGCAGACAAATGTACCTGACTATGTGCTGGGCTGAGGATTGTTGCGTGTTTTACTGTCCTCTGGTCTTCAGGGTAAAATAAAACCTGAACATGTCAGAAAGCCCAGCTCCATGGTAACGCATGCACCCAAAGAAATATTCATATCATGAATGAGTACAGAGCTGTTTTAGCTGTTTTAGCTGTTTTCACTTTCAGCCCTGCCTCCTCATTTGTCTGCATTACTGCCTGAAAGTTAACAGTATGTTACATTTAAATAATCCTTACATTTGGCTGAAGGTTTGACAGTAAATGTTTTATTTTCCAGTCACATGCTAGCAGGCCTGTTGCTCCGTCTCGTTGTCTGTCCTGTAATTTTAAACAGCTGTGATGGAAAAACGATAAAGTCTTGGTGAGCATATGGCTGCTGGAGACGGTTATTACAGCAACATTCATCCAGGGATTAGACCCGGCCAACTCTCTGCTAATTAAACTTTCGACTCCCGGCTCCTCCGCTCTGTCAGCCTGACTGAAATGAGTTAATAACACCGGCTGGGATATGAAGGCAGTGAGGAGGACGAGCCCACAAACCCTCCAGCTGTTGTCTGAGTTCAAACTTGACTTTTTAACGAAGATTTCTCTGCTAAGGTGGAGTAAATTGAGTTTGCGTCCCCAGATGCTGCTCGTGTTCTTCAGTCTCATTTCCTCAGAAAAGGTTGCATGCATGAGGATCAGGGTTTCACTTTGTTTTCAGCCTCCAGGAGGTTCAGCGTGGATCTGCAGGAGTTGTTGAGAGGGAACGCAGCGTGTTCCCAACTCCTGTTGTTTCCCTCAGTTCCCTATTTTCCCGTCAGAGCCATCTTCATCTCCTGCAGCATTCAGCAGTTTGCTGCTGTCGTCTCAGAGCCGATGACAGCGTCTTTGTCTGCCGGCCTGTTATTGATTGCAGCCTCGCTCCGGCCGCCCTCTGAGTGCTCATTGTCCAGTGGGACGAGGGGTTTATCAGTGAGGTGAGGCCTTCCCCAAAGAGCAGAGAGAGAGGAAACTGAAATGTCACCTCAGAGGAGTTTGACTCCCACGTGAAAGGATGCTGCTCCTCTTTCTTTTCTCTGGAAGCTCTGGATTTAACCTCCAGAGAGAAACGCTCGGAAGAAGCTGCACTTTTTCACTTTATTGTCATTTTGAGGCACGAGAGACACAATTATTCATCTGTCTGCTCAGTTCTGCTTAAAACTGGGTCATTGGAGAGCAAAGAAAGCACAAAAGAGCAAAAGTTTTCAAACCAGGAGGAAAGTTTTGACTCTTTTAAGATATTTAGGTTAGAAATATTTGATACCTCATTTGTGAGGAACAGATTACTTCTACAGTAATCTGATTTCTAAATACTCCAGTACATGTAAAACATGATTTCTCCTATATAAATCTGATTTCGTGGCCATATTTGGTTACATAAACAGACATTCGTCACATTTTAGGAGAGAAAAGATCGTTTCACTGCAATTCATTCCAATTCTGACACAAAGTTGAGCCTGATGGACAAAACCAGGAGGATCCAGAGGTGTTTCCAGGCCAGATGAGATAATCCCTCCACTGAGTTCTGGGCCTCCTTCCAGTTGTCCAGAAAACCTCCAAAGGGAGGCCCCAGGAGGCATCCTAACCAGATGTTGAACCTCCTCAGCTGCCTCAAAGCGGAGCCGAATGTAGTGAATGACATTTCCATTACATAGGAACCTTATGGTAATGTTGTTCCAGGTCTTAGTCCCACCCTCAGGTGTTACCAGGGAAACAGCTTCAGACAGATCACTGTAGTCGTGTTTAATAGTGTTAATAGTGAACATAATGAAAACAAACATCCTCAGCCTTTCATGTAAGAGCATCAAACATAAACCCTTCTACAGAACCAGATTCAAATGACATCATCAGTGTGGAAACGTCTCCTCCTGCCACACCCTGCAGAGGAAACGTCTCTTATGACTGAAGGAACCATGTTTTGCTGCAAAACAATTTCTTGCAGCCTCTGTAATCAGATTACAGCCCTCTGCTGACTGTTTGCTCAAATCCCAATTGAATCATAACTCAATGCCAATGAGGAAATTGTGAACTTGATAGAATCACACATGTAAATACTGCAGACAGAGAGCAGCACAGCCTGAAGCCGGATCATAGAGGTGCTTGGTTTGAACTCCCTGAAGATGTTTATACGACTAAAGCACCTGGTTTAAAGTCCATCACATGTTTAGGATATGAATGTAGCGTTCAGGTACCACATGTTGACAAAATGCTGTGTATTTTTGATGTTTCTGACCTTTATTTGAACTTTAACCTCTTTTATTGCTTAATTACTTTTGGATTATTCTCTCTAACTCTGTTGCAGTTCAACGCTCGTGGTCTTTGCATTGATGTAGAAAAACATGATCATGATTATTTCAGCAGCTCATCCTTCATACAGGAACGCACTGATATTTCAGCCTCATGTTCTGCTGCAGCAGCTTCGACCTTTTCAAGCCTCCAACCACATTAGCGATGTAGAAAATGAAGCCTTGGACTCCGGCGCTGCCTCAGGAAGTCTCTGTAGCCAAGCGGTTGTATGCAGATCTGGTCTACACCCACCCTGAAATCCTTTCTTTGTCTCCCACCCAGAGGACAAGCTGCCAATGAGCGAACGCTGCGATCAGCGCCGGCCATGGCTGCCCATCGAATCATCAGAGTGACGAACAACAACCACATCCTCCCTCGCTGTAAGTCTGAGGGGACGCTCGTCGACCTCAGTGATGGAGTCAGTGGAGCCAGTCTCAACGATGTCAAAGGTCAGTGGTTCACTTCCAACACAAGTTATTATTAGATACGATAAATAAATCAGACGTCACTCAATGTCTTTAGAATCTAGATTAATAATTTTTCAGTAATTCCGTCATGTTGTTGGAAGCATTGGTTTTCTTTCTCAGGCTCTTTCACTTCATTACAGCTTTGCTAACATGCTCCATATCCTCTAATGAGGTGAGCTAAAAATAGTAGATTATGCAGTTTATCTTGCCATACCTTTAGAGTGATCTGAAAATGTTTTAGTTTGAAGTTTCTTTCGGCTTCTGTAAAAGTTTTAAGGTGTTAAAATGAATCATTTGGACACAGATATTTGTCTGGTCTGTAGCACCATCTGGTCCTTTATGTCTGTCTGGTCAGAAGACGAGCACTCATAACCACAGTGGTTATAGAACTCAGCCAGTGACTGATTGTGAAGTGCACTTATCAGTTCAAATAATGCTTTGCAATCAAGACAAATCAAAGACCATCATCATTAGTCTGACAGTGTGCTTCCATCTTTTACCTTTCAGTGCCTTCTCCCAGTGCCTTAAGGCTGGACACTTCGGCCTCCTATGGAGCTGCACAGGAAGTGGTTGCCATTAAGGATTATTGCCCCAGCAGCTTCACGACACTAAAGTTCTCCAAAGGGGATCGCCTCTATGTGCTGGACACATCAGGTGGAGAGTGGTGGTACGCCCACAACAACACAGAAATGGGCTACATCCCGGCCGCCTACGTCCAGCCGGTCAACTTCAGGAACTCCTCGCTTAGCGACAGTGGAATGATTGACAGTCTTGGGGAAGGATACGAGGATGGGTCGAAGGACTTTGGAGGTTTGGGAGAGTGGACAGGGATGACCCATAAGCCCTCCCCTCTTAGCAACATCAGTTCTTTTTCTGTGAACCCCTTTACCTGTCAGACGGATCAAAACTGCCAAGAAATCAGTGGAAGGAACTCATCAGACCTTATTCTGTTTGATGCGCTGGCATCTCCATCATCTTGCTCCGACTTTAACACTGGTACAATCATGGCCAATGGGTTCAGCAGCTGCCACATTAACAATACCGCCACCACCAGCCCAAACCAAGAGGTTGTGCCGAACCTCCACAGGGATAACCCGTTTTTCAGGAGTAAACGTTCCCATAGTCTCTCAGAACTGTCAGTCCTGCAGGCGCAGGCAAATCCAACCTTGCCCTCTTCAGGATTCTTCACAGGCCTTCAGGCTCCTTCACCGGAGCAGTTTCAGAGCCGAGAGGACTTCAGGACTGCTTGGTTGAACCACAGAAAGCTAGCCAGATCTTGCCATGACCTTGACTCCCTGGGCCAGAGTCCTGGATGGGGCCAGACGCAGCCAGTGGAGACCAACATCGTGTGCCGGTTAGACAGTAACGGAGGAGTTGTTCAGCTGCCGGACACCCCAATCAGTGCACACATCCCCGAAGGCCATGTCAGCCATGGAGACTACCAGCAGATCTCCATGAAAGCTTTACTAGACCCTCCTCTGGAGCTCAACAGTGACCGTTGTTCTACTATCAGCCCTGTGGTGGAGATCAAGCTCAGCAACATGGAGACCAAGTCCTTCATCACGTTAGAGATGAACGTATTGGTCACTGTGAAAAAGGAGAGTTGTCACAGTGCAGAAATGCTTTGTGTTCGAAGTGACTGCAAAGAAGGGCCCTACACCCCCATCCCTAACGCTTACATTTACAATGATACGGTCCAGGTGCAGTTGGATAGTCTAGAGCCTTGTATGTACGTGGCTGTTGTGGTTCAGTCACAGAACCTCAGCCACAATATGACTGTTTGGGACCACGTGCAGAGGAAAGTAACTCTGGGTGTCTATGGACCTAAGCACATCCACCCTTCCTTCAAGACAGTTGTGGCTATGTTTGGGCATGATTGTGCTCCCAAGACCTTGTTGGTAAGTGAGGTTGGCCGGCAGGCTAGTTCCAACCCGCCAGTGGCCCTCCAGCTGTGGGGGAAGCACCAGTTCATGCTGGGGTTCCCTCAGGACCTCCAAGTGGGATTGTACTCCAATATGTCCACCTACCAGGTGAAGGCAAGCGAGGGTGCAGGAGTGATTCGTGGATTTCAGGTCAAACTGGGTAAAGTCAGCAGGCTAGTGTACATGATCACATCACACAACCCCGACAGCATCTCAGACTTCACTCTCAGGGTCCAAGTCAAGGATTCTCTCGACTGTATCCTCACCCAGTTCTGCGTCCAAACACCTCAGCCGCCACCAAAGACTGGCGTGAGGATAACGGGTCAGAGGAGGTTCCTGAAAAAGAAAGAGGTGGATAAGATCGTCCTCTCACCGCTGGCTGTCACCTCCAAATACCCAAAGTTTCAGGACCGGTGTATTACAAACCTGAAGTTTGGTAAATTGATCAAAACGGTGATTCGGCAGCACAAGAGCACTTATCTGTTGGAGTACAAGAAGGGGGATGTCATCGCTTTGCTCAGCGAGGAGAAAATCAAACTGCGAGGTCAGCTGCGGACCAAGGAGTGGTACATTGGATACTATCAGGGAAAGATCGGCCTCGTCCACGCCAAGAACGTTTTAGTTCTGGGTAAGGTCAAGCCCATTTATTGGTGTGGGCCGGACCTAACGACCACGATGCTGCTGGAGCAGATCCTGAAGCCGTGCAAATTTCTTACGTACATTTATGCAACTGTGAGGACAGTTTTAATGGAGAATGTGGGCAACTGGAGGGCATTTGCAGATGCACTGGGGTATGGGAATTTGCCCCTGGATTATTTTTGCCGGACTGATCTGGACAATGAGCCTGAGAAGGTGGCGTCGGTTCTGGAGAAACTCAAAGAGGAGTGTACCAACACGGAGAACAAGGAGAGGAAATCCTTCCAGAGGGAACTCCTGATGGTAAGACATGATGTCACACTGCTTCGTGGGGTTTATGGTCTGTTCTAACAAACGTAGGTCATGCTCAGTAAACACATTAACCAGATACATGTGGAAGAAAACTGTCTGACGTTACCATCACAGCCTGTAATCTCCTCTGATACAAACTGTGCTGCAGTTAGACAAGCCAAAGAGAACAGGAGTCTCATTTTAAACAGTCAGTCACTTCCTGTCTGATTAATTACTACCTCTTTGCTACATCAGCCCTTAACGGGATTCTTTCCACTACAGCCTGCGTACAAGTCAGACAACCTGAGTGTGAAGTGGAAGGAATGGAGTCGTTTCTCTCAGTCACATGAATGTAAACAGCTGGTCTGGCAGCCTGAGGTGGTGCACAGTGGGAACAGCCAGCAGAGGAAAAATGAAAGGGTTGGAGCAGAGAGTCCTGCAAAGGGAGGCATAGAACTAAGAGTCGACATCTGCAGCAGGAGCAGAGAGAACTCTGTCAAGTACAGCTGACAGCAGCCAGAGGGGAAACGAACCGGAGACGTTTCCCTCAGCAGACATGATTCAGAAAGTCCTAACTGCTGTTTATCCAGACTGGATGGAGCGAGTGTGTCATCAGTGTGGTACCACAGCAGCTTTCTGTGTGTCATATGTGACCTCACATAATCTCAGTCTAAAGCCAAAGATGAGTGGTTTCAGGTTTTAGTCTGTTTTTCTCTCTATGGAAGCCAGTCAGTGGAAAAACATTCTGTAAGTCATTCTAATGACAAACCTCCTCCAAATAAAGTCAGAATAAGGATTTAGTGTTTGAGAATAATCATTATAAACACATTGGCCCTATTGGGCTTCCATAGACTCCCTCCTGCTCCACTTAAAGTCAGTGTGAACAAACAGCAGCTTGCTTTTCTTATCTCACAGCCAGGCTCCATCCTCGACTCCACTCAGTCTATTTTTAGACCGTATTTATGTGGCAGGAAAGGAATGTGAAGTTTCCTGAAGTTAAGCTCTTTCATCACAAACGTTGCTTCTGGAAATTTATCTCCATCTTCATGGAAAAGTTTGTCAGATAGATTTTTGTTTCGGACACAGAGAAAACCTGATTTTAAACCCTGAAACATGTGAAACATGATGTCATTAGTGTCTCACTGTCAGCTGTTCTCAGCCAATCAGATTTAAAGTTGATAAAGTTAACAGAGACTTTCTCAGTATTTATTTATAGTATTAAATAGTTGATTCTTGCATCTCTTTGTCTTTAATCACATTAAATTGAATATCTTCACATTTTGGATTCTTGGCCCGACAGACTGGGTCTCATCTCAGAATAGTTTGGCCTAATAGCACCAAATATGTGAGTTTTATTGAACAATAGCTCCATGAAACAAAGCTCTGCTAATCTGTGCTCATAATCTCCAGCACAACCACACGTGGTGAGTTAATCAGTTTAGCAGCAGGACCACAAGGTTCGGGCAGTTATCCCCTTGTACTTGGAGTGAATATGACAAAAACTGCAGTTTCCTTGTGTACTTCTGAGGCGTATGGTTCTGAGTATAACAAAGATAAATCAGAGATATTCCAGCTGTGGGCTCTGACCTGTAAAAAGCTGCAGCAGCTTGGTCTCCGTCTCTCG
>CM075205.1:12245708-12285708 GCA_037577475.1 Chaunax sp. Z400
TGGATGCACAGACGTGAAACTGACATCCTTCTTCTCCTGGAGGCAGATTCTTCAGAGATGCAGCAAAGGGTTGATGAATTCTTTCCACCTCCATGAATGTGCTAATCGTGTCCCAGCAGTGATTCCTCCTGCATGAAATGACGGCTCATTGTCTCCAGTGTTTTGTGACGCCATCGTCGTGAACACAGACCGTCCTGTGAACACCTCACACACACACTTTAACACTCACACACACTTTAATGTGCTTTAATTAAAGCAGACAATCACTCACCCTCAGAGGACAGAGCACCTTCACTTTGCTTCTCCATGAGGAACATCAGCATTCCTGCTCCTCTCCTGGATACGGCTCATCTCACTATGACAGTGAAGGAGGTGAAGGAGTGCATTCATCCCCTCACACTGTGTGCAGCCCTTTGCACTGAAGGAAATATGACAGACACTGAGGCTTTATCAGAGGACCAGGTGTTATTCTGTCCATCCTTTCAGAGAGGTGTGAGAGCAAAACAGGGATTCTGCCCATCGCTCTGTCCTCCAGCGTCGAGGCTCTTCAGAGAAAGTTGAGATGAAAAGCTTTGGGTCTGTTTCATCTTCTGTTGGAGCTTTTAGAGGAAACAGGTGGTGCTGGTTTCACATCACCGACCACTGTGTAAAGCTCAGTATGATAAGCTGCACACCAGCAATGATCTGAGTTTATGGGGTCAAATCCCAGTTTCTTCATTTAGACCTTTTCTCCACAGCAGTGTGAAAAATAAATAGAACTTCCGACCATGTTATATAGAGCTGAGGTATAGCTTAGAATGATAAGCTGCAGCGCAGTAATGATCTGAGTTTATGGGGTCAAATCCCACTTCCCAAATTTAGACGTTTTCTCCACAGCAGTGTGAAAAATAAATAGAACTTCCGACCATGTTATATAGAGCTGAGGTATAGCTCAGTATGATAAGCTGCAGAGCAGTGATGTTTGAGTTCATCGGATCAAATCCCAGTTTTCAAATTTAGATATTTTCTCCAGAGCAGTGTGAATAATAAATAGAACTTCCGACCATATTCTATAGAGCTGAGGTATAGCTCAGTGAGATGAGTTGCAGGCACTGAATGATCGGAAGGCATAGGATCAAATCCCAGCAGTCATGACAATGTGTCTTTAAAAAATTTTCCTCAGCATTGAGAATGATAAATATGACATTTAACCAAAAAAGGCCAAAAATGGTTTAGCTCAGCGAGATGCGCTCCTGACCTGCGATTCTGAAAAGCAGGTTCAAATCCCAGCTGTGTCGTCCTTTATTCTTAAGAAGCTTAAGTTAAGTGACAAAGTTGAGTTTCTAAAGATGACAAGTCACAAGAATCAAAGTTCAAACTGAATTTATTAAGATTTCTCTTGGCAAAGATACAAGATTCAAACTAAAACAACTTAAATGAACAAAGTTAAGAAAAAAAAGAAACTTTCTAACAAAACAGGAGAAAAACAAAAAGGGCTTCCTCCTGGACAGTTGGTTAGAATATTTACAAGAAATACAAAAGAAACTTCACTACAACAATCATCTAATTACCAATTAGCACAAAGTGATGAGGCACACAGGTCAGGATGAAGGCAGGCAGGAAGAGGAGGAGCCACTGCTGGATCTACAGGTGTGTTAATGAGGCGCCATCAGTCTCCTGTCCAATCAGCAGCCTCCAGCTGGAACTCTGATGAAAGAACAGAACAAAGAGTCAGTATCAGGAGCACAAAAACACAGCAAATACAAATAATGTTTAATAATTGAATTCTTATTTTCCATGATTTGTCTCAGAAAAGATGATTATGTGAGCAGTGAGCCGTTAGCTCCACGAGGAAAGAAATCTACCAACAAATGTTACCGGAAACGATGAGCCACTCTGCAGAACGGGATCTGGGTTGCGTCACATTGATTGGTGACCCTTGGCCCGCGTAATGACGCACTGAGGAGAAAAGGAGGAGTCGGGGCAGCAGGAGCGACAACGACAATCAGGAAACACGGATTGAGCAGCCAATCATTCACAAGTATACAATCAATACCGTTTAAATGCAGCCGATCCCGCACATCAACTGTACTGTGCGCCGCGCCACGCGTAATTCTTCAGTCCAACTCACCTCATCAACAGATCAGAATCACACCACGCCGAGATAAAGACTGATGTCCGCTTCAGCCACTGTCGGAGAAAGGAAAACGTAGGTAATGAGCGGCTTAAAGTCATCATGAGTTATTAACCAAGAGCTGTCTAAGATTCTTTGTTGGTGTTTAAACTTGAACGAATTGTTGGACTAAATGAAAAACTATCAAGATCAATTTCCATTTTAAGAAAAAAAAGTCAATGAGAAATGAGGACAAACAGTAAAAATACTTACCCAACAAAAAAAGGTCATCTCACAGCAGCATGGTCAGGTTGAAAGAGGAGAGAAGAGGAGCCACAGAGGCGTTTTTATAGGCTGGGCCATCAGTCTCCTGTCCAATCAGCAGCCTCCATCTGTAACTCCTAAAGGTCAGCATCACCCCCAGGCAGGGAGGGAGAACACATAAAAATCACATCAGCAAATACAAATGACTCAGGGTCATAACACTGAGTGACAAAAGAGTTGGACTTAAAAATTCACTGAGATTCATAAGATTTGAACCAACATCATCAGAATATCCTACCAGACCTCTAACAGGCTGAGCTATTTATCCTGAGACACCTCGCTCCTTCTTTTTTTGCTTTTGAGCCTTTGTCTTGGTGTCTGATTTTTACAAATTAATTGGAGATTGAAACTAAATCTATCCATCCAAAAACTGGACTTATTTGATCTCAGACATTTTTCCCTGAAAAGATTTAAATTTCCTCTTCAGATGTCTAATTTTAAAATTTACAGATGGGCCTCAGGATTGAACCAACAATGTCACACATGAGCAGCAGCACTCTACCAAGGTGCACTATGATGATGTCAGGGATAATAATAGATCCATCAAGTATTTAAAAATTATTATTATCTTATTATTTATTTGACCAAATAAAACAAAGCTTAATCCTGCAATGCAGATGGAATGAATCAGGTTCAGGGACAGTGGAGAAGCTTGCTAGCGATATTAGCGCCGTATATTTAACTACGTCTACTTTTATATTAATACAGCTGTAGTTACTCACTATGGCCACTGGATGGCAGCATAACTACCCAACAATCAAGAACGCTCCACTTTAATATGACATATCGCTTTAGCATTAGCTTAAGATAATAAAGCCGACTTTACTTCAAATAGAAAGCCCCCCCCCCCCCACTGCTGTACTGAAGGAAAACGCTTAATATGTTTCTACTGCTATCAAGTCAAATAAGATCACAAAGTGATATTTAATTTGTGAATATACTCAAAGTAGTATCAAAAACGTTTTTGAGTTATTTACGTTTTATTTACCGGAAGCACTACTATATTTAACTACTTGTAACTTTAATTGAAAGTATCTGTAGTTTACGTTTTATTTTGAAGGTATTTACCGGAAGCACTACTATATTTAACGGCTTGTAACTTTATTTGAAAGTATCTGTAGTTTACGTTTTATTTTGAATGTATTTACCGGAAGCACTACTATATTTAACGGCTTGTAACTTTATTCGAAAGTATCTGTAGTTTACGTTTTATTTTGAAGGTATTTACCGGAAGCACTACTATATTTAACCGCTTGTAACTTTATTTGAAAGTATCTGTAGTTTACGTTTTATTTTGAAGCTATTTACCGGAAGCACTACTATATTTAACTGCTTGTAACTTTATTTGAAAGTATTTGTAGTTACTCACTTTGGCCACAAGAGGGCAGCAAAGTATCTAGTTCAGCTTGCTCCAATGGTCCTGGTTTGCTAACAATGTTTTGCCGAAACTAATGGCGCCTACTTCGTTTACTCGTTTATCTTCTTTATCGATGTTACCGTCCATCTTCATATAACCAGGTTCTCTACCACTATCAAGCTAGATGCAATCGTGAATTGATATTTAATTCGAAATAATGCCGGAACTTGAAAACGTTGCTTTATTGAAGCATTTTTTTTAAATGTGTAAACCGGAAGTATTCAAATGTAATTGCCGATTATTGAAGATAGCAATGGTATCATAAAGCAGCCAACCTTCCCCTATAAAGGGTTCCTGAAGGGAAGAATAGATGCTCTGTCCCTCTCATAGATACAAACACCAGTCTCAGGAATACTACGGAGACAGACAGTAAAATTAAATTAGTGTAAAGTTGGCCGTTCATCAGTACCTACTTACTTCCGTTGAAGACATTCAAAATAAAAGCATCAAAATATACAAAAGTGGTAAAATAAGAGACGTCAACGTTGAAGTGTTTTTAGTGAAAAAGTGCCTTAAACCTGTGACTATTTATGAGTGGAAGATTCAGATTTAAAGTAATATTTTTGAAAGTAAAAACTGAAGTAGATATACTTTATTAATCCCCATAGGGAAATTCAGTTGTTACAGCAGCTCCAACAGAACATAAACAGAATTGAAAAGTACACATTGACATTTAAATATAGATATGTAATACAGATAAATATTAAGAAAGAGTCCAATCTCCAGACACAAGTAAAATAAAATAAGATAAATAAGTAAAATAAATATAGAATAAAATGGTTAGTGCGGATGTGCAATGAGTGGAGACACCCATGGTGTGAAATAAGTGGATGGATGGATGGATGAATGAATGAATGAAGAGTTCAAGGGTTTTTCTGACACAGCTATAAAAGCAGGGAGTTATGATAACAAAGACAACGAAGAGCCTAAGTTTTATTACACACAGGACTTAAATATTAAAATAGCTGCCAAGCAGATGGCAGCTGATCATCAGGAGGCCTGTCTGCATCTGTAGCACTGGTGCTCCTCCTCTGTGGTACAGGCCTGACGTCTCTCACTGTCAACATGGGGAGAGACTGAAGAGAGACAAAAGAGAGACTAAGTTAAAAAAAAGTTTATATAAAGTAAGTGAAACAGGTAACTAACAAACATCTCATGGCTGCATTTTAGGAGTCGCTCACCCTCCTGAACAGCAGGCCCAAATGTCCCTCATCTGTGAAGTCCTCAGCCTGACGTCCCACACCTGATGTCTGTCATCGTCCCACTGAGGTCTGGAGGAGAAACAAAGACAGAGTTAGACATAACGAATAAACGAGAAGAAACGAAGAAAAGAGAAGAAGCAGGTAAACTGACACTATCAACACATCTGTTCTATTTTAATCCATTTAGAAATATATGATAGATATGAATAAAGAAATAGTGCAATAACCAATATGAAGTAAATATGGATCAGAGTTTTCTGAACAATCGTCTAATGTGTTAGAAATATTCAACATTCAACACAAGCAGCTGTAGCAGAAATCTTTCTAAATACAATCTCTAGAGGTGACTGTGTTCAGCAAAGCTTTTTTTCCTGAGGCAGCACATCTGAACTGGTTAATGGGAGAGTTTTTACACAGTGTTGTCTCTGAGGGTCCAGGTCTGGGCCAGATGACATCCACAGACGACACAGTATGAAGATGAAAATGTGTGGAGGAACGTTTGTTCCAGACTTCAGCTTTTCTTCTCTCAGACTCTCCCTCTGGGCCAGTTTGACATTTTTACATTCACTTCTTTTTGATAACATAAACTATCAGTAAATTAGATTCTTACAACACATTATTCCCCGATATTCTATATTTACCAAAATATCAAAGGCACCTCTCAGTACATGGAGAAGTGTGTTTAATTCTTTTGCTCCTAAACAAAATGATTACACACAGACGGATGGACACACTGATTACTGTTCATTTTGTCAGCTGTTTTTCATTTACTTTTAGTCTTAGTCTTGTGTCAAATGTCCTCATTAGTTCAGTATATTTAGTCACATGATCCTGTTTTTAGTCCAGTTTTAAAAGTCTGGACATTTTAGTCTTATTGTATCAAAGAAAAGCGTCAGTATTTTAGTCCAGTTTAATGAAAAGTGTTGACATTTCAGTCTTTTCTAAGACATCAGGTTATTAACATTTCAGTCATCTAGTGGAGACCAAACCAATATTTTTGGTCATTTTCCTCTGATTTCTACGGAGCCCCTCTGGTGACATTGGGGGAAAAAATACTAATGTGTGACCATGAGTTAGTTTGTTGTGGCCAGAACATATTAGACCTACTGTCATCTCCATGCAGTCACTGTTCATTGTTGCTTTAGCCACTTTGCTGGGTTCTTGCAGACTTGTTACTTTATTTGGTTCCTGCACGATGTGATCAAACTGTATATTTGCTGCAACAGCTACCTGCTCTGTTCACAGCCCAACATGTGGGACGTGCACTCACTCTGCGTCTCCATTCATCTGACTCTCTCACTGTCTCTCCCATCTACACACATCTATGCTACGACAAGCACACTGGCTGAAGTCACCATGCACAGAGACTGTGCACCGAGTACAGAGGATTCAGAGCATTCTTGTAACACTGCCCCCACTCTGGATGATAATTACACACTAATTTCAATCCAGCACAGTAACAAAATTCAAACACTGGAGTGGTGATAAAATGCAGCCTCTCAGTGATAAAGAGTTTCCTCGTTGTGTGTACTTTATATTTAAACATAACTATACCTGTAAAGGAATTACACTCTGTGTCGCCATGTTAAAGCCAAACATAAATAATATCCTGTGTAATTCCTTTACAGGTTTTGTTATGTTTAAATATGAAGTACGCACAGTGTGCTTGTCGTAGCATAGGTGTGTGTAGATGGGAGAGACAGCGAGAGAGTCAGATGAATGGAGAAGCAGAGTGAGGGCACGTCCCACATGTTGGGCTGTGAACAGAGCAGGTAGCTGTTGCAGCAAATATACAGTTTGATCACATCGTGCAGGAACCAAATAAAGTAACAAGTCTGCAAGAACCCAGCAAAGTGGCTAAAGCAACAATGAACAGTGACTGCATGGAGATGACAGTAGGTCTAATATGTTCTGGCCACAACATACTAACTCATGGCCACACATTAGTATTTTTTCCCCCAATGTCACCAGAGGGGCTCCGTAGATTTCACTGATTCCACATCAGATTTATCTGATCATTATCTGATAAAAACAGGTTGAATGATTCAGAATGCAGCTTTGCACAAAGTGTCTGGTCTGATGATGTCACTTTAAGGAACACATCCAGACATGGAACATGTAGATGTGGATAATAGGAGTAATAGTCTGACAGTCTGTGCTTCTGCACCAATCAGGGAGTCCGTGTAATAGTTTGATTAAACAAAGAAAATGTCTTCTTTGTTACATTAATGAGAATTTTAATGGAAGCTGTTTTAAAGTCTTTCTGGCAGCAGAACAAACTGAGGGTCCTTACAGCTGGAACACATACCTGCTGATGTTTTTGTGGTTCCCGACAGAAAGGCAGTGATGTGAGTCCAGCTCCAGCATCAGGACCGTCTGCAGGGGGCTGCTGTCAGAGTCCACTAGAGAACCAGAGTCAGGACGGTGTCAGGACCCCCCTGAATCTGGAGCAACGACAGCACAATGATCAAGGAGGAACATGGCAGAAGCTTATTTCACACTATCTAATAAAAAGGTTTAACACATCCAATAATCATTGTTGTTTTCAGTAAAAGGCAATTAAGTTTTTACCTTCCCCCAGCAGAGCACCATGCTGGCCTCACTGGGAGAAGAGCAGATCCTCCAGCTGTGGGACAGGCCTCGTTCTCCACCATCATCATCTCCAGAGTGAGAGATCGATCAGTTAGAAAGGTTCATCCATCTCTAAGTATCTCATCTAAACAACCTATAAATAATCTAAATATCTACATCAGTACGAGCCACTGAGTCCTGATTACCATGAAAACCTTTAAAAGATGTCACAAATATTCAGCTTTGAAAACAGGCTCAGTCATTTTTGTCCCCATGCCTGCAGCCTGTCAGGATGCTGCTGTCTAACAGTCCTGCAGGCTAAAATATAAAGACACGGAGGTGACCACAGTCTGTTAGCCTGTTAGCCCCGCAGCTAGTAAAGCAGGTTGGTGTGTTTGAAATGTGTTTACCTCCAGCCCTGGTTGGTGACGAGGTCCAATATTAATTAGTATTGATTAGATGCCCCCTGCCGCTGGTAGCTAATGTTGCTCACCATAGCTAACATGAGCTAATGAGTCCTGCTAACAGGTAGCTCTTCTTCATGTTCATCAATAAAAGTATCTTGTTTCTTCCCAGCTGGCTCTACCCAGCACTCGTTAAGATGTTTGGGAAACAGATCAATGATCTGATCAGCTGTTAGCAGCTAAACGTCGCTGGTTGCTCGTCTGATGCTAACAGAGAAACAAACAGGAAGGTTAATTCGGCAGCTAAACACGTCACTTCCTCTGCGACGCGTTAACGCCCCCTTCTGCTCTGGAAGAAAACAGCAGCTCTACTCCTTCCCTGCTGCGATCTGAACTGTTCTCTTCTCTTTTTATTCATTTTCTGACCTGCTGTTGGGAATCTGTCTGTTTCATGTTAATTGTTAGACATTACAGATCCTCAAAAGAAGATCAAGATGGATAAATCAGCAACATCAAATCATGATGTTCTCAGTTTTCTCCTCAGGACTGTGAATACAATAAATATCCATCCAAACAGGAAGTTGTTGAGCTGTGTTTATAGCTCAGAAGGATAAGCTGCAGACACTTAGTGATCTGAGGATATGGGATCAAATCCCAGTTCCCACAGTTAGAACTTCTGACCATGTTAAAGAGGTCTGGAGGTATAGCTCAGTATGATAAGCTGCAGAGCAGTGATGATCTTAGTTTATGGGATCAAATCCCAGTTCCCAAGTTTAGATCTTTTCTCCAGAGCAGTGTGAATAATAAATAGAACTTCCGACCATATTCTATAGAGCTGAGGTATAGCTCAGTGAGATGAGTTGCAGGCACTGAATGATCGGAAGGCATAGGATCAAATCCCAGCAGTCATGACAATGTGTCTTTAAAAAATTTTCCTCAGCATTGAGAATGATAAATATGACATTTGACCAAAAAAGGCCAAAAATGGTTTAGCTCAGCGAGATGCGCTCCTGACCTGCAATTCTGAAAAGCAGGTTCGAATCCCGGCTGTGTCGTCCTTTATTCTTAAGAATCTTAAGTTAAGTGACAAAGTTGAGTTTCTAAAGATGACAAGTCACAAGAATCAAAGTTCAAACTGAATTTATTAAGATTTCTCTTGGCAAAGATACAAGATTCAAACTAAAACAACTTAAATGAACAAAGTTAAGAAAAAAAAAAGAAACTTTCTAACAAAACAGGAGAAAAACAAAAAGGGCTTCCTCCTGGACGGTTGGTTAGAATATTTACAAGAAATACAAAAGAAACTTCACTACAACAATCATCTAATTACCAATTAGCACAAAGTGATGAGGCACACAGGTCAGGATGAAGGCAGGCAGGAAGAGGAGGAGCCACTGCTGGATCCACAGGTGTGTTAATGAGGCGCCATCAGTCTCCTGTCCAATCAGCAGCCTCCAGCTGGAACTCTGATGAAAGAACAGAACAAAGAGTCAGTATCAGGAGCACAAAAACAAACAATCTTTAGTTTTATCTTTTGTCAGAGACTTAATGAGTTTCTTTTTTGAACAGTGAAGACTGAGAAACACGACAGACGCAGAAAAGATGATTATGTGAGCAGTGAGCCGTTAGCTCCACGAGCAAAGAAATTACCTACAAATGTTACCGGAAACGATGAGCCACTCTGCTGAACGGGATCTGGGTTGCGTCACATTGATTGGTGACCCTTGGCCCGCGTAATGACGCACTGAGGAGAAAAGGAGGAGTCGGGGCAGCAGGAGCGACAACGACAATCAGGAAACACGGATTTAGCAGCCAAATCACTCACAAGTATACAATCAACTCACCTCATCAAGATATCGGACCACAGTTTGATTTTTCGGAGAACAGAACCACACCACGCCGGGATAAAGACTGATGTCCGCTTCAGCCACTGTCGGAGAAAGGAAAACGTGTCGGATGGTTTAGTTGATTGACAATTAATCCAAAATGGGAGTTTTATTTTTCGACATTTCGTTTTTAATGCCGGACAGACTGTAATGAAGATGAACAAACAAAAACGCCTCTACCTCCGTTTATTAACCAAGAGTTGTCCAAGATCTTTTTTAGGTATTTAAACTTAAACGTCAAACAGATTAAAACAATAAACACAATTTGTTTTACACTCATTTAGCTGATTTAATGATGGACTAATTGAAAAACTATCAAGATCAATTTCCATTAAGAAAAAAAAAGTCAATCAGAAATGAGGACAAACAGTAAAAATACTTACCCATCAAAAAAAAAAAGGTCATCTCACAGCAGCATGGTCAGGTTGAAAGAGGAGAGAAGAGGAGCCACAGGGGACTTTTTATAGGCTGGGCCATCAGTCTCCTGTCCAATCAGCAGCCTCCATCTGTAACTTCTAAAAAAAACAGAACAAAGTGTCAGCATCACTTTTATCATCATTTTTAAGTCATGATAATCATTTTAAAAAAATTGTTCCTGCAGCTTCACACATCTAGTGTTAAGATATAAAGGGAAAAGTAAAAAATTTAAACATTTACTGACAACAGGCAGGATTTGAACCGGTCTCTCCAGTGCTTTAAGGTCAAGCACTAAACCACTACTCCACCAAGTCTCCTTCATTCTGGGTTCTTTTCTCTTGGCATTTTTAACTTTTCACTTTGGGTGTTGACTAAAAATTGACTGAGACTCATAAGATTTGAACCAACATCTTCAGAACTTCTTATCAGAGCTCTAACACACTGAGCTATTTATCCTGAGACACCTCTCTTTTATCTTTTAGCGGTATTCACTTTTTATTATTGATATTGTTGTTTGGAGTTTTTGGGCCTTCGTCTTGGTGTCTGATTTTCTCAATTAATTGGAGATTGAAACCAAATCCGTCCATCAAAAAACTAGTTATTTAATCTCAGACACTTTTACCTGAAAAGATTTAAATTTCCCCTTCAGTTGTCTAATTTCAAAATTTACAGTCAGCCCTGAGGATCGAACCAACGATTCCACATCTAAGCAGCAGCATCCTAACAAGGTGAGCTAGTTGAACTTGATGACGTCACGGACAATCATAGGTGAAGGCATAGATCCAACAAGTATTCAAAATGACTAGAATATTAAATATTTAACCAAATAAGAACTTTTCTAAATGTGCAAAGCTTAATCCTGATGGCAACATCAACGCTGGTATCAAATTTCATGGCATTCCTAGATATTTAAGAGGATACGTGAAATATCACATTCAAAAACCTACATGTGAAGGATGTTTGGGCCTCTGAATTATAACACTTCTGATGTGACTGAAGGCACCAGGATTCCTTTAATGTCATAATATCTGACGGTACTTTGAGCAGAAATGTGCACGAAACGATGATTTCACTGCACAGGACATTCAGACAAAAGGAGAAGACACTCTTTCTTTCTTTATTCTTTTAATAAATGTTGTCCAAGTCGATCTGTATCGTCTGTGTTTTTGGAGACAGAGTAAAATTAAACGGGTGTAATTACGGATAATGACCACAGGAGGGCAGTATAGGCATGCAGAGCGTAGTCAAAGTTAGTCGGTCACCCGTACCTACACACTTCCGGTGAAGACACTCAAAATAAAAGCATTAAAATATATAAAAGTGTATTTTATTGATTTCATGAGTTAAATAAGAGACAAAACAACGTTGAAGTGTTTTTATCTATAAAAACAGGGGGTTATTGTAAGAAAGACAACGAAGAGGTGAAATTTTGGAGAGCCTAAGTTTTATTGCACACAGGACTTAAATATTAAAATAGCTGCCTGGCAGATGACAGCTGATCATCAGGAGGCCTGTCTGCATCTGTAGCACTGGTGCTCCTCCTCTCCTTTCATGGAGACATCGTCCCGCTGAGGTCTGAGGAGATACAAAAGATTTTAAGTTAAAAAAAAAAAAGTTTATATAAAGTAAGCTGCATTTAAGAAGTCGCTCACCCTCCTCAACAGCAGGCCAAAGTTTCCCACGCCTGATGTCTGTCATCGTCCCATAATCACTGTGTGGTCCCCCTTCGGTGATTGGCTCCTGCAACAGACGTCACTGGTCTGTCCCTCCTCGTACGTGGCTGCCGATTCCTGATTGGTGCGGTACCTGATTCAACCGACGAACCCGGTCAACTCAGCACGGAAGGGAAGAGACAAAAGTTTTTAAAGTATTTAAAAATGAATAGAATAATACATCTTTCACCAAATAAAAGCGTTTCCAAATGTACAAAGCTTAATCCTGCAATGCAGATGGAATGAATCAGGTTCAGGGACAGTGGAGAAGCTTGCTAGCGATATTAGCGCCGTATATTTAACTACGTCTACTTTTATATTAATACAGCTGTAGCTACTCACTATGGCCACTGGATGGCAGCATAACTACCCAACAATCAAGAACGCTCCACTTTAATATGACATATCGCTTTAGCATTAGCTTAAGATAATAAAGCCGACTTTACTTCAAATAGAAAGCCCCCCCACCACTGCTGTACTGAAGGAAAACGCTTGATATGTTTCTACTGCTATCAAGTCAAATAAGATCGCATAGTGATATTTAATTTGTGAATATACTCAAAGTAGTATCAAAAACGTATGGGATTTATTTGTTTTATTTTGAAGGTGTTTACCGGAAGCACTACTATATTTAACTGCTTATAACTTTATTTGAAAGTATTTATAGTTACTGACTGTGGCCACAAGAGGGCAGCAAAGTGTCTAGTTCAGCTTTCTCCAATGGTCACACTGCTTTATGTTTTATGGTCCTGGTTTGCTAACAATGTTTGTCGAAACTAATGGCGCCTACTTCGTTTACTCGTTTACTTCTTTATCGATGTTACCGTCCATCTTCATATAACCAGGTTCTCTACCACTATCAAGCTAGATACAATCGTGAAGTGATATTTAATTCGAAATAATGCCGGAACTTCTGCCAAAAGTAGGTCAAAGGTCAAAGGTCAAACACCATTTTGTAAATACTTCAGAGACGTTGGAAATGTAGGAAATGTGGAAACTGGATGCGCTGTACTTTACGGTAAATAGAGATCGTATACCAAAGATACCACAATATGACATTCTGGGGCTAATGTGCATATATTTGACAATAAATTTGATAAATTACTAAAAATAAATTACTAAATATACCAAAGCTTCCGGTTATAACATTTGTCACAACCACCAACCTTCGCTATAATGTGAAGTTTGATACCTTATATGAGCAATAGTTTCGGTAAAGAAAAGTCCTTGTAGTTCCGTACCTTAACCACCAGAGGGAGCTGTATACTCATGGTTACTGACACGTATTATCTATTGAACGCTATGAGAATATTTTAATACATAAAGGATGCGAATGTCAGTTGATGCTTTCAGTGAATCATTTATTTAATTGAAATATGTATTTATTAAAATACATTTCTGATTTTTTAAATATTTATTTTCAGTCTTTAGCAGTGTCTGTATTTAAAAAAAAAGTTTGAATCAGGATGAACTTCTGGAAAGGGATTTTGTGAGCTGTCACTGCATTTAAATCTTTAAAAAAACACACAAAATAAACTGCTCTGACTTGAAATCACTTACGAAAACTGTTGGTTTGCTAATAATGTTGTCGAAACTAATGGCGCCTACTTCGCTTACTCGTTTATCTTCTTTATCGGTGTTACCGTCCATCTTTATATAACCAGGATATGAACTGATATTTAATTCATAATAATGCCATTTTCTTATTCTGTAAATATGACTTTTCCCATAGGGGACCATGATCTCTGTTTGCAGTTGGACTGAAGTATCTGAATGTAACGTGTTTGCTGTCGTTCTGTTTCTCCATCTATATTTATGAGGCTCCAGGATGTTAAAGGACAGAAAGTCACAAACTCACTTGAGTGATTGCAGCACTTAAACACGAAAAGATTTATTTAAGGTCTCACAGATACAAAATAGAGTTTCTTGTTTTAATAGAATAGCATTTAATGATTTTTTGTTTGTTTTCTGCTTTTTTATTCATTTTGACTTGCTTGAGGTAAACAACAATACATCCAGTGATTTAAAATGATGTGAATGGCACAAAGAGACAGACATGGTATGAAGGGAGGCTTCAGATCCAACAGGACGTGTTAACAATTATAGTTCAACCAGAACAAAACATTTTATACTTCACCAGATTAGAATGTAACCACTTTTTTCACTTTACATTCAGAAATGTAATCATTTAAGCTTTTAGATGGTTTAAAGTCATTCTGTCAATAATTAACAGACCTAAACCAACATGATGACCCAACAATAACACAGTTTCAGCAAAGGTCAACTACAAATATGAGGAAAAATGACATTTTGACGCTACTAGAACCTAAGGCTGGATTTCCCCTAGTAGAAGTAAAATCTGATGTTTAGGTCATCTGTGGCTCGTTCACATGCAGTCAGCAGCGTTGGAAATGACAGACATTACATTAGTTACAGGAATTTGCTATTAATTTTTAATTAGAGAGGCATAACTCTAATAACCCTCTGGAGTTTGTCTGTAAATCAAATAACTTCATTCATAAATCATGGAGAAAAGAGGAGAAAACCAGTTGAAAGTTTTATTTTGGGACTTTCTCATTCATGTCTGCAGACCATAAGAAAACTTCTTAAATGTTCCAATTATTATTACTTCTTACACTTTTACAATGATTTCATTTTTTTACAACCTAGAAATGATCTTTCATAATATTTTGAGAGATTAGCGTTTAAGATTAGTAAATTCTTTTTCTTTTTCTTACGTTTTTATTTTGATATGATTTATTAAAAGAACTTAATTTTTTTAAATCTTCCTGGTTTAATTTGAATCCAGATTAGCAGTGAATTAACACTTCTTACTTTTGAGAGTCCCTGAACACATCCTACCTGTACCACAAATAAGTGGATCAGATGTTAAATATTACGGCCTCTGTGTAAATCCTTCCTGACCTTAAAGTAGCATAAGATATTTTTTGACATCACCGTGTTTCAATGTTTCATCGATGTTTCTAGGAATCACCCGACAGGCACAACGTCTTTCTTCATCATGATAATCATCATCACAGAGGGAAAAGGCAAAGTAAGATAGGAGTCTGAGTGCAGGGGTCACGGCACAGGGGCAGTTCATCAGACTGGAGGCTGTCTGGGTCGCACTGGTTTCACTGGGGCAGAGCTTTGAGGATGGCGTTGACCTCCTCAGCGACGGCTGTCAGGGCGAATTCAAACTGGTCCTGAAACAAGAAGAAGCTCACGTGAGTCTGCAACCTGAACGATCCATCGTCTGAGCTAATAACAGATCAGGGGTGTCTGAAACAGTTAACTGATTGATTGATTGATTGGTTATAGCATCATACCCAAGTGTTTTATATCAAAATTTGGATGATGGTGCGGCTCCCATTTAAAGACATCATTACACCTAAAACATGACACAACCACGTCCACATCTGTCCGGACTCACATGTCATGAAGACTAATATCTAGCGATCATTCAACAAGAGGGTTTTTTTGTTTTTGAGGTTTAACATCCTGATCTGCTGTGAATGTTTGGACATGATTCAGGTAAAAAGGTTTATTCCATGCTAACATCACGGACCTTGGTGCGAACCATCCCAGGCCTCTGGTCTCTAATGTGCTCCAGCGTAGCAGCGATGTCGATCTCTTTCACCCCTGCAGGAGAAAACACATCCTCAAACATGTATCCGGTGGTTTCAGGTCCTCTCACTCCACTCTGACTTCTTATGTGGAATACATTCTAACAGTTAGCCTCATTAGTTTATGCCGTGTGGTTAGGATGCCTCACTACGGAGGTTTACTGGACACGTTCATCTGGGAAGAGACCCTGTGGTGGACCCAGACCTACGTACTGTATCTGCATATCTCATCTAGCCTGGGAACGCCTTACAACAGGAAGAGTCATTATAAGAGTATTATGGGGTGTTTCTAACTGGACTTAACAAAAGACGACTGTAAAAAGAACCACTGGATCCTGATTCCCTTTTTTTGCCATGTTAATAAAACCTAAATAAATGTGGGAGACATGATTATAATCAGTATGAATGAGTTATATTTATTTTCCAGGTAACAAACCTTTAGCCATACGATTGAGAACCATGTCGATCAGGATGTACGTCCCAGTCCGGCCTGTACCGTCGCTATGGAAACGACACAAAATGACTTTAGCCGAGACAAGTAGTGAATTATAAATTATTATCAAATTAAACTCAGAATACTCGACAGATGTTGACTGGATTACCAGCAATATAGACATTATGTATAGTTAATATTTTTATTTACCTCTGTTCTCGTACATTTACTGATAAAAGGGTTCGAGGTTTGTGATAAAATGTCAGGTAGCAGGTGATGTTTTTATTTCCAGATGTGTAATTATCCTGCAGTACTGGCTGATAAAGGCACTTGTTAATATTCTGAATCTCCTCACATCATTTGCTGACTTCTTATATGAACTCGATGTTTTCTGTGAAGCTGTGAAGGTTTACCTGCAGTGAACGATGATGGGACAGGATCGTCCGCGGTAACACTTATTCACCTTCCTGAGGAGAAAACAACACAACAGGAAAGTCAGCTCCAGCTGTGCTGTTGCTTTATTATTATCAGTTATACTAAGGAGCATTTTGTGTCACAGCATCACAGTGTCTAAATACTCATATTTAAACATTAGAAGAGCCACATTAACTAAGATCACATCAGAAAGACTCATTAACGACTGCTGGTTGGTTGGTTTACAGGTCAGCTGAGCTGATGGAGGAGGTGACCTGCTGCCTCAGCTGACACTCAGTGACATCATGCAGGATTTGCTGACTCATCCCACCTTAAAGACCCTGTGGGCCCCAGACTGGAGGAGCAGCTCATACAGACACAAATGCCAGCAGCACCATTATGAAAATGAAAACTCCATCTGGCAGGCAGATAATGGACGCTGATGATGATGATGATGATGATGATGATGATGATGGGAGGCTCATTTTATGATGAGTCAGCCTCAGTTTGACCAATAGTGGACTGTTCTTTTAAGACTGGATATCAGTCTGTGTTTCAGCCTTTTTGCTGAGTCGTCCCTGATTTTGTTTCAGTGTTGATAAACTATTTGTAATGAATAACAGACTACGAGTCATTTTTCACTGCTTCATCCACCGGAATGTTAAAGGTTTCACTACGTTTAAACAGGTTTGAACTGGAATGTAAAGGAACGGTTGGCCAGGGGACAGGAACAAGCTCTTTAAATTCTGCTGCAGCTCCGGATCAGGATCAGGATCAGGATCAGGATCAGGATCAGGATCCAGGAATGTTTTTTTCTTTAACATCATGAGGTTTTTTTAGGTTTTTTATTATTATTATTGTCTGTGTCTAGACAGATAATAAAGAATAGATAAATAATAAAGAATAGATAGATCATAGATAGATAGATAATAGATAGATAGATAGATATATAATAGATAGATAGATAATAGATAATAGATAAATAGATAGATGATAGATAATAGATAATAGATGATAGATAAATAGATAGATAGATAATAGATAATAGATAGATAGATAATAGATAATAGATAGATAGATAATAGATAGATAGATAATAGATAGATAGATAATAGATAGATAGATATATAATAGATAGATAGATAATAGATAATAGATAGATAGATAATAGATAGATAATAGATAATAGATAGATAGATAATAGATAGATAGATAATAGATAATAGATAGATAGATAGATAATAGATAATAGATAGATGATAGATAATAGATAGATAGATAATAGATAGATAGATATATAATAGATAGATAGATAATAGATAATAGATAGATAGATAATAGATAGATAATAGATAATAGATAGATAGATAATAGATAATAGATAGATAGATAGATAATAGATAATAGATAGATAATAGATAGATAGATAATAGATAATAGATAGATAGATAGATAATAGATAATAGATAGATAGATAATAGATAATAGATAATAGATAGATAGATAGATAATAGATAATAGATAGATAGATAATAGATAATAGATAGATAGATAATAGATAATAGATAAATAGATAGATGATAGATAATAGATAGATAGATAATAGATAGATAGATAATAGATAATAGATAGATAGATAATAGATAGATAGATAGATATATAATATATAATAGATAATAGATAGATAGATAATAGATAGATAATAGATAATAGATAATAGATAATAGATAGATAATAGATAATAGATAGATAGATAATAGATAGATAATAGATAGATAATAGATAATAGATAATAGATAGATAGATAATAGATAGATAGATATATAATAGATAGATAGATAATAGATAGATAGATAGATATATAATATATAATAGATAATAGATAATAGATAGATAGATAATAGATAGATAGATAATAGATTATAGATAAATAGATAGATGATAGATAATAGATAGATAGATAATAGATAGATAGATAATAGATAGATAGATAATAGATAGATAGATAATAGATAATAGATAATAGATAGATAGATAATAGATAGATAATAGATAGATAATAGATAATAGATAGATAGATAATAGATAGATAGATAATAGATAGATAATAGATAATAGATAGATAGATAATAGATAGATAGATGATAGATAGATAATAGATAGATAATAGATAATAGATAGATAGATAATAGATAGATAGATAATAGATAGATAGATAATAGATAGATAATAGATAGATAATAGATAGATAATAGATAATAGATAGATAGATAATAGATAGATAGATGATAGATAGATAATAGATAGATAATAGATAATAGATAGATAGATAATAGATAGATAGATAATAGATAGATAGATAATAGATAGATAGATAGATAGATATATAATAGATAATAGATAATAGATAGATAATAGATAGATAATAGATAATAGATAGATAGATAATAGATAGATAGATAATAGATAGATAGATAATAGATAGATAGATAGATAGATATATAATAGATAATAGATAATAGATAGATAATAGATAGATAATAGATAATAGATAGATAGATAATAGATAATAGATAGATAATAGATAGATAATAGATAATAGATAGATAGATAATAGATAGATAGATGATAGATAGATAATAGATAGATAGATAATAGATAGATAGATAATAGATAGATAGATAATAGATAGATAGATAATAGATAGATAGATAGATAGATATATAATAGATAATAGATAATAGATAATAGATAGATAATAGATAGATAATAGATAATAGATAGATAGATAATAGATAGATAATAGATAGATAATAGATAATAGATAATAGATAGATAATAGATAGATAATAGATAATAGATAATAGATAGATAATAGATAGATAATAGATAATAGATAGATAATAGATAATAGATAGATAATAGATAATAGATAGATAGATAGATATATAATAGATAGATGGATAATAGATAGATAATAGATAGATAATAGATAGATGGATAATAGATAGATAGATAGATAATAGATAATAGATAGATAGATAGATATATAATAGATAGATGGATAATAGATAGATAATAGATAGATGGATAATAGATAGATAATAGATAGATAATAGATAATAGATAGATAGTTGGGGGCTGGACTTCCTGCTGCAGCCACATCAGTCCATGATCATTTTTGTGACTATGCAACTGGACCCAGACTACTAGCTGCAAACCACAAGAATGACACAGAAAGACATGTTGACAATAAGCCCTGCTGACCTCCACTGCACAGGGTGAGAGAAGGGGGAGAGAGGAGGGGGAGAGAGGAGGGGGAGAGAGGAGGGACAGACGAGGAGGAGCAGAGTGATGGTGGAAAAGATATTTAGTCACATTATCCTTTTTAGTCGATTAAAAGTCGGGACATTTTAGTCTTATTTTAGTCAAAGAAACCCGTCAGTATTTTATGTATGTTCTGTCTCTCATAAGACATCAGGTGGTCACATGATCTCAGACAGCTGGGTCTTTATCATGCAGTGAGGCGGCTCTACATGTGTTTGCAGAATACAAAAACATTTCAGGAAGACAAAGCTGAGTCCCAGATTTTGGCAGCAGTACCTCCTGAAGTCCAGCAGGGGGCGCGTGGAGGTGGGGATGCCCTGAGCCGGCCAGCTGAGGAAGTGGAACTGAGTCAGCGTCCTGGTCTCCTGCGTCTGCACGTTCTTCAGGTAGAAGCTTCGCACCAGGAAGTCGTTACACCAGATGTGCTCCGACACCAGGTTCACCTGAACAGAAAGAAAAACACAGCTGCTGAAGGAGTGCGACCTCAGCCACGTCCTCCCTCCACGACTCCCCGTTCTCACCTCGTAGATGTGGTAGAGCGATGAACCCTCATCGGGCCAGTAGCGGTCGCACTGTTTCTCTCCATCTTCCACCAGAGCTGTCATCATCACGATCACAGTGCAGCCGTTCTCCCAAACCATCTGCACAACAGCAAGCAGCTCAGCATCAGATGTGACGCAGTTCATCCTCATGCTTTTACCGTGAATAACACCAACAGGAAGTCTCTGGTAAGACCAACAGTCCAACTGCTTCCTGGGTTTAATCATATGTGAGAACTGCATGTTTGCTCCTCAGCCATTGTGTTCACTAACCTCACATCATCACTAGTGTGTAACCAGAGTACATGTGTTGTGAAGCTTCACCCACTGACCTGCCAGAAGTCAGAGATAGTGTGTGACAGGGGGCCCTGAGTAGCGATGTAGGCCGGCATCCGGGGGTCGTGCTCAATCTGAGGGGGGGGTGAAGGTCAAAGGTCACCTCAGGGATACGTCTACATGTCAACCAGCTGTAATGGAGGAAACTCTGTCTACCAAAATGATGCTGTCAGTTTACCAGGAGCATTAAATGTATAGATGAATTATTATGTGGACGAATGACGAGAAAAGAAAACCGAAAACTTTGAATAACAATTAAAGAGTTTGTTTTCCTCCTGCCATCTCGTTTAATGGGTCAAAGAGGAATAAGACTTACGATGGTGCTGGCGTTGACGTAGTCGGAGCGTGAAGGATTATTCTCCACCTTCAGCTTCACCCTTGAGTGGTCATCTGAAAAATAGCAGTGACATTTATTACATGTTTTATGAAATAACTTTAGTTTAACTGTTCATGTCTTGTACATCAGTTTCTCCCAAAATTCAGCTGACATGACTTCAGAAGATTTGGGATCTGATGTGATTTCAGATCAGATCAGATCAGATTCAACTTTATTGTCATTGATCATAGAACAAGTTCAGTACAGTGACGACGAAACGCAGGGTTTAAACCAAACTTCTGAGCGTCATTAGCGGTTCTGGTGGTGAAGCAGCTGCTGGGACTCACAGGGCACAGAGTCATGGCAGCGGTTCTTCTTGGCGTTGGCGTCACTCTGCGCCACAGAGACGGCGCTGGGTTCGGCCTGGTAGGAGCACAGAGCCTCCCACTCCTTCATCAGACGGTCCTTGTTCCTCAGGTGGTCCTCCATGTAGGCCTGAGGAGGTCAGGGAGACAGTCTGTCCTACTATTCACTCACAGACAGACACATAGACAAACGTTCAGAATCACAGCTGACTGATCACATGACCAACACGCCGTACTGACCAGGATCATGTGACCGGTGGAGATGTCCATGTTGGCCTGTGCCGGCTCCTCGCACCACGATGGCGTGCTGCTGTGGGAACTGGGACTGGGCTGAGCTCCTTCGCTGAACTGGGACGACACGCTGCTCACCCTGGAGTCGGCACCTCCTCCCACGGCTCCTCCCCCACATCCTCCCGCTCCTCCTGCAGCTCCGCCTCTGCTTGCACCGAGGGCAGCGGCCTCCAGACGTCCGAAGGCACCTTTGGAGGCCATGTGCTGGCGACACAGGTCCTGATGAGTTTTATCACACTGCTTTATTAGTCCTTTATTAGTGCTTTACTTTAAACATTCAATATGGCTGTTTTTACATTTTATAATGACGTTTGCATGATGTTCTTTAAACCTGCATTGTTCACCTGGTACTCCTGGTGGCTGAAGCTGCCCCCCTCCGGTCCCAGACCCAGCTTCTTTGCTGCCAGCCGGTGTGCGTGGTGACGCAGGCAGGCCACTGTCATGGCCGTCACCAGGATGCTGCCGATGCAGGCCATAGCCACCAGGGTGGCAAACACCCAGCGAGAGCCGGGCTGCACTCGGGCCACCAGGGGCGCCGCCTTCCCACCGTTCCTCTGTGGCAGGAGGGAAAAAGACAAGAGGAGGAGAAAAAGGAAAAGGTCTTCATTTATTGATCTCCATCGATTTACATAGAAGTCTTCATGGGGGTAAAGAGGCTCCTTCACCTGCGACTATAAAGGGGCCCCAATGGGGTCCAGTAACCTGCCTTTCACTAAATGTCAGCTTCTCCATCATAACATAACTTCATCTATTCTTGATCTGCAGAGTTTCTTCTTCTCTGACTCCACAGGTACCAGAAAACACCACCCACCTCTCCAACACCGCTCTGCAGCACCTTCAGGCCCGTCTCAGACTCCACAAAGGTCTTCTCTGCCACTGCACAGATAAACAGAATCCTCCATAATACAGTCTCCCAGTTTAGAGCTGAAGGACCAGGCAGGGTTATATGTGTATGAGTGATGTTTCAATGTCCTCTTTGATTGGAAAGACATTTAAATATTCCTACAGGGGTGACAGTATATGAAGCAGCCGCTTTTTACCAGCTTTCTCTGCCACGTCTCCCACCGTCAGGTTGTTGGAATTCGGTCTGATCCTGAAGGTGATCGCAGGTCCGACCACACTGCATCGGACAAGCAGAAGAGCACATCCACAGATATACTGAGTAACTGAGTACATTTACTCTACTTAGATACACATGTGAGCATTCTCCTTACATCTACATTTCAGAGGAAAATGTACTTTTTACATTTATCATTAGTTATTTTATTAATTATCATTAGTTCTATCTGTGATGGTTGATGACCTCCAGCTGGGGGGTCCTACCTGATGGTCCAGGTCCTACCTGATGGTCCTACCTTATAGTCCTACCTGATGGTCCTACCTGATGGTCCTACCTGATGGTCCAGGTCCTACCTGATGGTCCTACCTGATAGTCCTACCTGATGGTCCTACCTGATAGTCCTACCTGATGGTCCTACCTGATGGTCCTACCTGATGGTCCAGGTCCTACCTGATGGTCCTACCTGATAGTCCTACCTGATGGTCCTACCTTATAGTCCTACCTTATAGTCCTACCTTATAGTCCTACCTGATGGTCCTACCTTATAGTCCTACCTGATGGTCCAGGTCCTACCTGATGGTCCTACCTGATAGTCCTACCTGATGGTCCTACCTGATGGTCCAGGTCCTACCTGATGGTCCTACCTGATAGTCCTACCTTATAGTCCTACCTGATGGTCCTACCTTATAGTCCTACCTTATAGTCCTACCTGATGGTGGTCCTACCTTATAGTCCTACCTTATAGTCCTACCTTATGGTGGTCCTACCTTATAGTCCTACCTGATGATGGTCCTACCTTATAGTCCTACCTGATGATGGTCCTACCTGATGGTCCTACCTGATGGTCCTATCTTATAGTCCTACCTTATAGTCCTACCTGATGGTCCTACCTTATAGTCCTACCTGATGGTCCTACCTTATAGTCCTACCTTATAGTCCTACCTGATGATGGTCCTACCTTATAGTCCTACCTTATAGTCCTACCTGATGGTCCTACCTGATGGTGGTCCTACCTTATAGTCCTACCTGATGGTCCTACCTTATAGTCCTACCTGATGATAGTCCTACCTTATAGTCCTACCTTATAGTCCTACCTGATGGTCCTACCTTATGGTCCTACCTGATGGTGGTCCTACCTTATAGTCCTACCTGATGGTCCTACCTTATAGTCCTACCTGATGATGGTCCTACCTTATAGTCCTACCTTATAGTCCTACCTGATGGTCCTACCTTATAGTCCTACCTTATAGTCCTACCTGATGATGGTCCTACCTTATAGTCCTACCTGATGGTCCTACCTGATGATGGTCCTACCTTATAGTCCTACCTGATGGTCCTACCTGATGATGGTCCTACCTGATGGTCCTACCTTCTAGTCCTACCTGATGGTCCTACCTTCTAGTCCTACCTGATGGTGGTCCTACCTTATAGTCCTACCTGATGGTCCTACCTTATAGTCCTACCTTATAGTCCTACCTGATGGTCCTACCTTCTAGTCCTACCTGATGGTGGTCCTACCTTATAGTCCTACCTGATGGTCCTACCTTATAGTCCTACCTTATAGTCCTACCTGATGGTCCTACCTGATGGTCCTACCTGATGTTGAAGAAGGAGATGAATGAGAGGCCGATGCTCTCTGACACACACTTCAACAATCGTACCCCATCGTTCAGATGGAGGGGGCTGCAGTGACAGACACACACACACACACACACATAAATACACACACACACACACACACACACACACACACACACACACACACACACACACACACACATAAATACACACACACAAAAACAAAGACAGACTCAAGCACTCAAACAGCTGTTCATCACTGTCCTCCACCATCTTCCTCCTTTCCTACTCTACATCATCTGTCCTTCCTTCCTTCCATCTACCTGTCTTCCTTCCATCTACCTGTCTTCCTTCCTTCCTATATCCTTCCTTCCTTCCTTCATCCTTCCTTCCTTCCATCTACCTGTCTTCCTTCCTTCCTTTATCCTTCCTTCCTTCCTTCATCCTTCCTTCCTTCCATCTACCTGTCTTCCTTCCTTCCATCTACCTGTCTTCCTTCCTTCCTTCATCCTTCCTTCCTTTATCCTTCCTTCCTTCCTTCATCCTTCCATCTACCTGTCTTCCTTCCTTCCTTCCTTCATCCTTCCTTCCTTCCATCTACCTGTCTTCCTTCCTTCCTTCATCCTTCCTTCCTTTATCCTTCCTTCCTTCCTTCATCCTTCCATCTACCTGTCTTCCTTCCTTCCTTCATCCTTCCTTCCTTCCTTCATCCTTCCTTCCTTCCATCTACCTGTCTTCCCTCCTGGAACTAAATACTGTCTACTAAAACACTAAAATATCAGCTTTCTCTTCACTTGGGACTCTTTTATTTTTCATTCTACGTCCATATAAGGGAAGAATTTGACACCTCTGTCCACCTCCATCGTTTCTGATCTTTTCCATTTATGCACAAACAAACTGCAGCCTCTCAAAACATGAAAACAACAGAAAAACACGATTCCACATTAATTCATTCATTCATTCATTCACACACATGAAGTGATCCTGATTGGTTGAACCACATGGAGGAAACACTTCACCTCTGATTGGTGACGATGTATCCATACTCCTCCATCTGGGCCGCTGGTTCACTCTTGGTCTTTTTGTCCTGCTCCGCGGCTCCAGTTGGATCCTTCTGGACTTCTGGTTTGGGGGTCTTGAAGGCGAGCGGTGGAGCCTCAGGGGCGGCCATCTTATGAGTCATTGAACCCTCTGTGATCTGATGGATAAAGAAAAAGAAAGACTTTAAAGATGAACGAACAAACAAACAAACAATGAAATATCTTTTGTTGTGATGGATTAAATACTGTAAATACAGGAGTGTGGAATCTACAGACCTTTTCAATGATGATGATGATGTTTGTGGTAATATACTCACCTTCTTTCCTATTGCAGCATTGTTTCCATATTTATCTGAACGGTAAAGACAAACACAATCATCAGTTACATGAGACAAAAGACATTTATAAGTATTTGGTGTCCTGAATGGAGAAACTAACATCTGTTTCTATCAGATTCTATCTATCCTGATACAAATACTGGCTGAAATGACAACGACTTGAGGGAGACAGAGAGAAATAACCTAAAGTCAAACCAGACTGAACATGAATAGACCAATCAGAACAGGGCTAAGCTGATTGGAGGTTTAATTAGCCAATCAACACCGTCAGCATCCTTAGAAGTAGCTGAACATGTAGTACATGCAGTATTTACAGCAGGATGAGAACAGAAGCAGTAACGATGACGTCACCGACCTTTGGTTTGTTTGTTAGGGTACGAGTCGTCCAGCTGCAGCTGCTTCAGAGCTGCCGGCAGGACGTCCTTCTGCTGGGGGGACAAATCCTTCAAGTCAACGCTGTAGTGATCGAGCAGCAGAGCCAACCTCTGCAGGGAGCGCTCTGAAAAACACACCTGTTACTTCTAACTGCTTCATCAGAGTCGACCTGTGATCAACCAAGTGTCACATACTGAGATAAATGTTCTGTTACAAGTTAAGAAAAACACTTCAAGCATAAAAAGGAAACTCATTTAGCATATTTTCAATGATTGGATTATAATTAGTGATGCATTAATGTGTGGATGTCGACTTACTGTTAATGATTTTCCTTTTGATCAACTATCTAACAGCTGAAACTGATGACATTCTTTTATTAAATTTAACATTCATAAAAGAAATACAAATATGAAACCTCCACACTATGAATATGCACATCTTTACTTCCTCTCTCACCATCCAGTCCTGACAGGGTGTTGTACTCTTGCTGTGCCTTCCTCTCCATTTGCTCCTGCTGCTGCTGTTGCTGCTGCTGCTGCTTGCTGAGCTGGGCCACCTGGGAAATGTAGTCCTCACCAAAGTCCACTGGGAAGTCCAGCTCTGGGAAGAAGGAGGAGGAGGAAGAGGACGAAGAGGGAAATCCTGCAGCTGCTGCACCGTGGCGGGAGAGGGACTGCACAGGGGAGGAGGAGGAGGAGGAGGAAGGGGAGGTGAGGTAGAAGGACACCAGGTCCTGGAGGAGCTGCCGGTCTCTGTCCAGAGAGTTTCCTCGGGATCTGGAGCGAGAGGAGGAGGTGAGGAGCGGGAGGGCTGGGTTATCATCCAGTGAGTTGAGGGAGCGCTCCTCCTCCTCCTGGTAGCCGTACTGCTGCTGCTACAGCACAAACACAGCAGACATGTGGTTTAACGGCCACTAGGAGGCAGAATAACTCTACAAATGCAACATTAACATTGTGAGGGTGTTTTTCTACATTTTCTTTATTTTATGTATTATTATTATTGATTGATTTATATTCAGTGTTTTAATATTTTAATCAAATGTGTGTGTGCCTCTTTACTTTACACACCTGGCGGTAGATGTAAGGGTCCAGCAGGGGAGTCTGCATGTGGATGGAGGCTCTGGAGGGGTCGAGGACCATGTAGTCCATGTACTGCTGCATCATGGCAGCGTCCTCTGGATCCTCCTGAACCCTCTGCTGATTGGAGCCTGACAACCTGCAAAACAGCTTTTCATTCAGATTCCTGTTCCTGTTTTCTCTCTGTTCTGTGCTGGACTGATGACGACAGTTGCTGGAAAGATTCTTACTGTTCAAATGACTGTTCATAACGTTTGGAGGCGGAGCCAACGGTGGGAACATGACTCAACTCTCGGCTGATGATCTCCTGGGTGATGTCGTCCCTCCAGGTCAGACCTTCACAGCCACAGGGCGACAAAAGCATCAACTTACTCCCCGTCTGACTTTCACTCCTTCTTCCTACTTGAGCAGAACATGAAGCCTAATTCATCTGAAGCTTTGAATGCCACTGTAACAGAACCCACCTTGCATCATCAGGTCTTTGAGGACTTCCTGTAGTTTGTGCAGGACTTGTACAGACACCTGATACTGGACGGGCTCCTGGTGAGGAGCCTGGCATTGTCCAAACAGACCGTCTGCACAGAAGAGACCAGCGAATCAATACAGTGCTGAAGTGGACACACAAATTTAGAGATAAATAGATTCCCCTCCTCAGTCTCTGTGCTTTACATTATTCTAAAAACATTTATTTTACCTTTATTTAACCAGGAAAAAGTCTCATTGAGATTTAAAATCTCTTTTATAAGAGTGTCCAACCAGTGGAGAGTGAGAATAGATTTAATTTGGTTAAACTGATCCTCTAAGTCACATGAAAGCCCAGAGCAGCTAAGCATCAAGTAGCATTTTAGCTGTCCTCAGTTCTGGACATGGTGCATAGAGATGAGGTAGTGCAGACACACACACACCATCCTTTATATACACCAGAAAAGATATTTTATTCTCAAAATCTAATATTTATACTGAGATCAGATTCTTTTTTTCCCCCAGAGGCTCAGTTATTTTACACAAACCAACACGTATGAAGAAGAAAATACATACTAGAAACACATGAACACACATAATGCACTAATATGCATACAAAGTGTAGCACTGTGTGTGTGTGTGTGTGTGTGTGTGTGTGTGTGTGTGTGTGTGTGTGTGTCCATGGTGAGTCATCACCTCCCTCCATCTTTCATCAAACACAAACACACACAGATGAGGGAGACACACGGTCGTCAGGCAACTGATGTCACCGTTGTCATAGAGACGGCCAGGAAGAGGCGTGATTGGCAGAGACTGGCTGACGGAGGGAGACCTTGTTTACGTTGCACTCTCACTCTTTTTCTCTCCTTTGTCTCTTTCGCTTTTCTACCCCCACCTCCATCCTTATCATTCTCATGGAGAAACCAATCATTTTTCACACACACACACTCTGATGCTCAGTGATGACTCAGACTAAACACACACTGACATGTAGAAGTTACATCAGCTGAATTTAAATGGAAGTTAGTCATTTGTTCATTGAAGTCTGGAATGTGTTTCAGCCCCAAAACCTCTAATCATTGGTTTACTAGATAAAACTGAGAGACCCTGAGCTCCAGATATCCTGAGGAACCTTCAGAGGGAACCAGCTACTAGATGGTTCCATTAGTCTTTGGTTCTATACCCAGGTCAGACCAGATACTAGATGGTTCCATTAGTCTTTGGTTCTATACCCAGGTCAGACCAGATTCTAGATGGTTCCATTAGTCTTGGGTTCTATACCCAGGTCAGACCAGATTCTAGATGGTTCCATTAGTCTTTGGTTCTATACCCAGGTCAGACCAGATACTAGATGGTTCCATTAGTCTTTGGTTCTATACCCAGGTCAGACCAGATTCTAGATGGTTCCATTAGTCTTGGGTTCTATACCCAGGTCAGACCAGATTCTAGATGGTTCCATTAGTCTTGGGTTCTATACCCAGGTCAGACCAGATTCTAGATGGTTCCATTAGTCTTTGGTTCTATACCCAGGTCAGACCAGATTCTAGATGGTTCCATTAGTCTTTGGTTCTATACCCAGGTCAGACCAGATTCTAGATGGTTCCATTAGTCTTTGGTTCTATACCCAGGTCAGACCAGATTCTAGATGGTTCCATTAGTCTTGGGTTCTATACCCAGGTCAGACCAGATTCTAGATGGTTCCATTAGTCTTGGGTTCTATACCCAGGTCAGACCCATTTGTAAGTGAGGACCTCTGCAGGCCTCCCCAGGGTTTCCTCTGGCTTCGCCCTGCCCAGACCTGATGTAGTTCACCATCGTTCAGGTTCTCAGAATATAACAGAATGTGATGCTGCAGAGATGAAGACACACCTGCTTTTAAAGGGACTGGGAGAAAACACTGTGAATTATTAAGGTTCTAAATACAGGCCCTTTGCGCTTTACTTTGTGCCTAAATTATGTGCAGTTTAAGGAGCAAAAGGGAGCTGAACCCTAAATGGACTTTAGACAATGAGCTATTGTGTTGGCCCTTTGTGTCTGAATGTAACCTGTAAGCATCTTCAGATGAATGTGAGACCTGAATGCCACTCATGTTCCCATCTCTGGAAACAAAACATCTTCAAGCCACAGACACAGAAACATTCTGCCATCAATAATGCAGCTGTCTCTGAGGGCTGAGACATACACGTGCACGCTCACACGTGCACGCCCACACGTGCACGTAATGACATCCTAACAATGTTTGAGCCAACAGAAGGAAGCAGAAACCCACTGAGGGACGACACACGGCTGTGTTAAAGACAAGCTGACTGACGAAGCGTCACAGTTTCCTGAAGCACGTTGCTGGAACCAGAGCCTGCTGGGAATCTCACCACTGGTCGGTTTAGTATTCTGGTCATGTTGCATTCAGGTACCGTACATACAAGCTTCCTACTGGGAAGGAAAGAGTCTGAAGAAAATACCTGAGAAGTTTTAAGTTGACTTCATGAACGTTGCACCGTGGATTTAAATAATACATTCGATTATTATACTTAAAAACTAATTTAAACTCATTGTTTTGTCTCCTCTAATAAATCACACTCAAGTTAATTAATTTATAATAGAAAGATTTTGCAATAAATGTGACCCTTTACTCATACTTATGTAATAAAATTATAAAATGTATATGTCTTTAAAACACTTCAATGCAGTATTTTAGGCCTAATTATTCTTTTAAAGTGTTGGTCGTCTATCTGCAAAACTAATATCATTCACATTTACATTCACTTCTGATCAGCATTCAGCTCAAAGCACTGCTGCAGAAAGCTGAAGCTGTCTCTGCAGAAAAAACAGAGTCATAAACATAAAATCAGGTGTCACATGTAAACGTAAATATCCTCACCATTGTTGCACAGCTGATCTCTCCGACAGAGCTTCTTTTCAAACAAACAACCTGCAAACATACAAAAACACACAGAGAAATTTAACTCATTTAAAAAAGTCTCCTTTAACATAAACTTTTGTGCATTTTGAGCCAGAATTTAACACCTGAATGTGTCATAATTTAACTGGAAATGAATAAAACGAGACTGAAACAGATGTGGATGGGAGAGGAAACCGTCAACCTTGCATCTGAGGAAACTTTAAATGCTGTAAAAGTCTTTAAATAATGTGAAAATGCAGTTTCTCATAAGATAAAAAGGAGAACCTCAGGCTATTATTACGCTGGACATCAATCTGTCGTTGCTAAGTGATGGAAACATACGTGTTCATGTTACCGGTGACCTTTTCCCTGGTCCTCATGTGTTGTGAGGCTGTTTGCTCCGTTCTGTTTACAGACACTGTTTGCGTTGTCTTTTCATTAAGGATTTAAATCATGCTGCTTTGGTCATGTGTCCTGTGACAACTTCTCCAATGAGCTGTTCAAACATGCACTTTATTTTGAATTCTCTATGTTCTACCAGAGTCTCAATGGGAGGTGACAGAAAACAAGAATTCAAATGCTTTAAGAAGACAAACCGAACTCCATAAGAAGAAGAACATCCTTCAGATAAACCTGATGATATTATCTTCTCTACCACAGCTCAGATTAACTCCTCAGGAAAAACTCAGCTGCTGTTTTTTCTTTAATAATCTATAAAAAATCAGACAGATGACCGACAACATGACGACACAAAGAGCCTGAGCAGCAGCCATCAGGAAGGGAATCTCCACCCATCATCCATCCATCCATCATCCATCATCCATCCGTCATCCATTCATCATCCATCCATCCATCATCCATCCATCAATCCATCCATCATCCATTCATCATCCATCCATCCACCCATCATCCATCCATCCATCATCCATCATCCATCCGTCATCCATTCATCATCCATCCATCCATCATCCATCCATCATCCATCCATCATCCATCCATCATCCATCCATCATCCACCCATCATCCATCATCCATCCATCATCCATCCATCCATCCATCATCCATCCATCATCCATCCATCATCCATCCATCATCCATCCATCCATCCATTCATCATCCATCCATCCATCATCCATCCATCAATCCATCATCCATCATCCATTTATCATCCATCCATCCATCATCCATCCATCATCCATCCATCATCCATCCATCATCCACCCATCATCCATCAATCATCCATCCATCCATCATCCATCCATCCATCATCCATCCATCATCCATCCATCATCCATCCATCCATCATCCATCCATCAATCCATCCATCATCCATCCATCATCCATCCACCATCCATCCATCCATCATCCATTCATCATCCATCCATCCATCATCCATCATCCATTCATCATCCATCCATCATCCATCCATCATCCATCCATCATCCATCCACCATCCATCCATCCATCATCCATCCATCCACCATCCATCCATCATCCATTCATCATCCATCCATCATCCATCCATCCATCCATCCATCCATCATCCATCCATCATCCATCCATCTATCAATCCATCATCCATCCATCAATCCACCCATCATCCATCATCCATCCATCCATCATCCATCATCCATCCATCCATCATTCATCATCCATCCATCCATCAATCCATCATCCATCCATCAATCCACCCATCATCCATCATCCATCCATCATCCATCCATCCATCATTCATCATCCATCCATCCATCATCCATCCATCATCCATCCATCATCCATCCATCCATCATCCATCCATCCATCCATTCATCATCCATCCATCCATCCATCATTCACCATCCATCATCCATCCATCATTCATCATCCATCCATCCATTCACCATCCATCCATCCATCCATCCATCATTCACCATCCATCCATCCACCCCCCACTTCCTCCATCCATGATGACTAATCTCTCCTCTGCCCACACATCCCTCCATCCCTTCCTTCCTCCTGTTATCTCTCCTCTCCTCCCTCTTTGACTGCTTGTTTCTAGATCTCAACTTCTTGCCGACTGTCATCAGTCACACCACAGCCAATCATCTCTTCTAATACACATCATCCATTCATTAGGAAGGTTCAGTGGCTCTGAGTCTCTAATGAGCAGCCTGAGACAGATGGACTGGGTAGGTTTAAAACGCATTAAAGGAAGAGTTAGTCAATTTCAAAACATGGCTCCATCTATTTGATCATGTATGAACCTGGACTGTTTCACTGTGTGAACCTGTGCATTGTGGGTAAATGTCACAGACAGCAGAGACACACTTCTGGTTTCTGCTGGTGATGCAGGTGATGTCATTAATATTTTCCTTATCAATGATCTATGATTCCACACACAGGGATGTGACGCAGCCCTTCTCCTCATCCTCAGTGGCTACATTTGCTCATATGAGGACAAACGGAGACAGAGGATTGGTTTTAAAACTCTTTCTCAGATCTTCTTCATGCACAGACAGAAAGCTTCAGTAAAGCTTCATTTACAGACATTACTGGGACGTCCTCCCAGTAAGTGGGAGATTTGTAGAGTGGGTTTAACTTCCTCATCCGCCTGTAAGCAGGTTGTTGGTTCACGTTTGTATTTTCATCATCTCTGACTTCAGTGTCTGCATCTCTGTCCTCCACTTCCTCGTGTTCTTGAACACAACCCTGGCCTGTCGTCATCATCAGTGCCTCTGTGCCTCATTCTTATCATCCATTAACTGCCTGCTAGATTGAATCCAGTGTCATTTTCATAATGGTGCTGCTGGCATTTGTTGCTTGTCCTCCAGGCTGCAGGCTGACAGAGGATATTTAAGGTGGAATGAGTCAGCCGGGATGGAGGAGAATCGTCCTGCATGGTGTCTCTGACAGAGGCAGCCAGGCTGTAACCTCCAACAGCTCAGCTCACCCTTTAACTCGGACCTTTTCTTCTCTGACTGCAGCTCACTGAACATACAGACAACACAGATCCCATAAAAACACCACAACCAACAATCGTGTGACGTATCGTTGGTCAGATTCAGTCAATACTCACATCAACATCAAGGATTCATTCCAGTTCAAATGAAGTTAGAAGTCAGAAATAGTTTCCTAAACACTACGACTCAGTGAGATCTGACCGTCTCTAACAGATTACAGCCCGCAGTGAAAGGTCAGTATTGATTAGCTTAGTCATGTTATGAGCTTTAGTCTTTGCATTATGTCTTAGCTGCAGGAAAAACCACAAACAGTGCTGTGATTGTCGAGTGTGTGTTAGTGTGAAAGCAATGATATTAAAGCCCACTTTAAATCCCCCACCTCTCCATTCAGTTTCATTCACATATAATAAACCTGTAGGATCTCTGAAAATCAGTATTATCTGATCATCTGAAACACATTAGACTGTATTTTAATACAATATTCCTCTCAGGATATTAAGATTTCATATATAAGTCAATTACTGATTTAATGGCATGATAATATTCTAGAATATCTCTATATCTTCCTTATTGGGTCTCCGTGGTGCCAGCAGTGACATCAAATTAAAATGGATCATTTTTCACTTTCTTCAGCATTTTGATGCCTTTTTTAAAAAAATTTTTTTTTTTTTTTTACCAATATCATGAAAGAATAATGGGCCAATCAAAATAGAAACAGCCTGGTGTGATCATCTGTGCACAGTTAGGTCCAGATGATCATCATCCAGACAGCATGTTTTAGCTCACATGTGAAATTTATTTATATGATTTCATTTTAAATCACATATAAATATGTTTGAAAACATAAACGTTTCATCCTGATCCAATGATGTGGTGAAGTCACTCCTGTGAGATGAATAATAATGATTCAGACTGACCTGAGATCAGATGTCAGTCAGCTGTGACGTTTGATGGATCCTGAGAAGTTACTGATCTAGATTCTGAAGAAAATCACTATTCATGAAATATTGTTTTTCTTCATTAACTATCAGAATAATAATAAGACTGTGATTCCAGGAGATTTAAGGTGCAAAGACTTCATGGAGAAACTGGGTCGTCATCATGGGCTAAAAAGCAAAAACTGATGCATTTTAAAAGTCCTCTTATTTCATAATGCCAGGTCACTGTAGTTCATTTCCAGAGGGGAGGCCCTGAACGCCTCCTGCAGCTTACAGATGACTTTCAGTACATGATCATGTATTGATCATGTATTGATCAACAGAGGCTCAGATGAACTCTGTCTCTTCTTCAGGGTCTCCCTCTCTGCTGTTTGCTGGAGGATCTTATGGTTGTAGTTGCAGACTGAACTACAAAATGAGTCATTAGTGCGAACAGACGCAGCTCCTGGAGGAGCAGTTACGTCACGGCACTAAAGAGATCAGAGGAAGATGAGCTGATATAAGATATCAAATACAACAAATAGGAGATGATGTTCGAATCCTAGATTGATCTTAATGCTCTATATTACATCAACAAAAAGCGGAATTGGATTCTACAAGAAAGTAAAAGTCTATTTTAGACAAACCATTTCTTCCTTCATTTATTGGATCTAGACCTGAGTTTAGAACAGAACATGCAGCAGGTCAAGAACTTCAAACCTACGTTTTCCCACAAATCCTGCAGAATATTTGAGAGAAATACAACCAAGAAATAGAAATGTTATAAAGAGAATAAAAACAGTCACATAAAGTGCAATAATGCTCATTATTGGTGGTTTTGGCGCTGCGGTGCCGCCTCGATGCAGCGGGTTCATTAACAGGGAAGTGCATCAGTCTGTCGAAGCAGGATCACATCTTACCGTGTCGGGTGGCCGCGCAGAGCCGGCAGGAGGCGGTGAGGAGGAGGCACAGGGCTGCCAGGAGCTGCGGAGACCTCATGGTACATCCAACAGCCAAGGAGCGAGGAGGGAGGAGGGAGGAGCGGCCGCTGCTGCTGCGCCTTTACCAGCTCTCCATGTCTGAGGAGAGGCTGCTGCTGCTGCTGGGGACTGATGGAGAGGAAGTGTGAGAGGGAGAGAGGGAGAGAGGGAGAGGGAGACAGAGAGGGAGAGACAGAGAGAGAGGGAGACAGAGAGGGAGAGACAGAGAGAGAGACACAGAGGTGTTGGTTAGAAAACCAGGCCCGCAGGAGGCGCTACAGCAAGAAGAACTGAGCAAATAAAAACCTGCTCAGACCTTCATTACTTCATAAATATCTGTGGTGGAAGAACAAACATCCTTTACTTAAAGAAAAGTATCAGTGCTTTTCTGTAAATATAGGCTCAAGTCCTCCACCAGGCAGAGATGATTACTGTGATGCTGCTGCAGGTTGTTTTATGTGATAATAAAAAGCATCAGCTGGTTTCTCCTTCTGAGGACTGTTCAGTTTCTGTCCACAGGGGGGCGCCACACGTCACTAAAACCCCTTTATCAACACTAAATAACAACATCCCAACTTTGATTCTTCATACTGTAATAATGTGCAATGTGATGACATGGTTACTGTTATTGTCTATTTTTCAATCAGTGCAATAATGTGTTTTTACATCTTTTATTCTTATGCACAGACAGGAATCCTCTGTATTTCCTGATATGTTGCGTTTACAATCTGCTCTGTTCTGCTCTGCTCTGTCATTTAGCTGCTTTGACTGTAGGCCCTGTTGTATCATCAGAGTTTTTCTTTTCATTCCATTTGACATATTCCTAAAATGATTTATTATTTGTCACATTATCTCACAGCAGAGCCGATGTTTCATGTTCTGATTAATGGTTTACTTCCCTTCATGAATGAAGGTAGTTCCTTATATTTTAAGCCTTTATAAATTATTTTTTCTTGTGTTTTAATCACAACTAAAGAAAATAAATACGTAATTTGCAGGGTTATTGTGAGAGATTTAAACATTTTGTCACCTCTTTGTTTCAGGACATGTACTGTATTCCTGTCAGGCTATTTTACGGACAAATTAATCCATTATTTTTTAAGATAAATACGGTGATTAAACTGTCATAATGAGGTGGTTCATCTCATTCTGACAGAAAGCTGTCCAGGCAGAGCGACACAGCTGACTTACAGCAGCTGTTACTAACATGAGCATAAAAACATGAGAAATGTTGCTTTGTTTGTTGGACAGAAAGAAATCATGAAAACAGGATGACTCCAGAACACATTTCATTATTTTATTATTTTCTAAACATTAGAAAGATCAACAAATGGCTGTCAGTTGTAATTGATTGTGATTTTCTTCTTTGGAGGAACAATTCCATCATCCACACATGAGACGTGTCATTGTCAGAGATACATTATTAGTATTCTACGTCCGTTTGTGTTGCATTAATGTAAATGTTGAGAATGACGTGTTTCCATCACTTCTTGTTCTTCCAGCTCTAGTCAACGAACAGCGAACTCCTCACTGTGGGAAACAACTCAAAGAAACCCTGTGAGAGGAAGCAGACAGGAAGAAAATACACAATGGGGAGAATATAAACATGAGATCACAAAAAGAAACAACTGATCATCAGAGGATGAGAGAAGAAAAAGGGGAATAAATCAAATAAATCACACTTTATTTTACCTTTACCGTTCAATGTGTGTCACAGGTGAAACAAGTTCAAATGGATTTTGTATGGGTTTTAACATTGAGCTCCGGCTGCCTCCATCACGGAGGTCTGACTTCATTTTCTATTGAAGTATCGAGAAATATATTAAATATTATTTAATGAGGGGAAACTGTGACTGTCAGGCTTCGTTCACACGGCAGGAAAAATGTGGCCCAGGTCTGATTTTTTGCTCATGTGTGACTTTTTCATGGCACCTCGTTCTGAAGTCATGTATGACCTCCTGAAGTTTATCTATATATCTATATATATAATATAATATAAATAGGCATCCAGTTTTACTGTTTGAAGTAAAAACTACTACTTTGTAATAAGTTTATCAGCTGCTGGTCCTGATATCATCAAATCAAACGGCTGTGATAGGAGGGTACGCTTGTTTCATAGTCAGGGGTTACCTTGAAGAGGGTGGTGCTCTGCAGGACGCTGGAGGTGCAGCACATCTCTCTGATGGAGTGCATGGAAAGCTGCGGACCTCCGATATCCACCACAGGGATGCCGAGGCGGGATGCTAGGATGGGTCCAATGGTGGTTCCACAGGGGCTGTCGTTACGGACCATCACATCCTGCAGGAGGAAGCATGGAGGACTCAACATGGAAAGTATCATCATAGTTCACCGCTCAGGTTGTTTGCTGTGTGACATGTTGTTGTCATACCAAGCTGTGTTTTCCATTGACCTTGTGTTAAAAACAGATGATTATTCTGAGATAATACATTTCTTACAGGTCTACAGACACTGAACCTGGATTAACCAGTCGTTTCCTCTCTGATGATAATGAGTGTTTCAGTGTGTGGGAGCTCCTAATGATGTGTTCAGGACATGAACAACAGCTGTGGAAAACTGGTTTGTTTTCAGAAAGAATAATGACCATCATTTCTGCAGTAAGTCAATAAAATATTCATTATAATGCAGCTTTTTGTAGTTTCTACTGTTAGCTGCTCCACTTTCTTCCTGAGCCTTAAATCTTTGGTTGAAAAGTTTTCTCTTATTTTCTGTGCATTTGTTATTTTAATGGATACAATAATTCATCCATTGACTAACATGGTCACATTTTTAATGCATCATCTTGTTGATTAATGTGCAGCATTAAATAAAACACTAACACAAAAAATACTACAAACAAAATAAAACACAAGCTGTCACACTAACTATACAAATAATTAAAATAAAATAAATAAAATACTTAAAATACAAATAAAATGAAAGTTAAATGTTAACTAATTAAGTATTTCATGACGTTATTATTGTTAATGGTTCACGTCGTCTGCAGGCTTCACAACGGTTAAAAATACAAAATGGACCAAACATTGATGCTGGGAGATTTATGCCGGTCGATCGAAGACATGCAAAGGAGACGAGGAGCAGTCATTGGTAATAGAACCAACACACACTGTACCTGCAGAGGCACCCCGACTTTGCTGGCCACCACTCTGATGACGGAGGCCGTGACGGCTGTGGTGGCGTAGCGCTGGTTGCTGTTGAACTTGATCACTGGTCCCTGGATGGAAAACGATTCAGACAGATGTCAAAGTTTTGTTTTATTCAGCCGACAGCATCAGATCAATCTCTGTTTGGACAAAGCTGAAACTAATGGATGGTTTTAATGCTTGAAGTTGTGTGTTTGTATTTTATGTGTTGAATAAATAAACAAATCTGTTCACCTTGTGGAAAACTGGGCGACAGTTCTCCTCATGCTTCTCCCTGAAAAGACAAAAAACAGCTTTGATAAAAGTTAACTGGACTCTGCTGAGGATTCTTAAAGTGTGAAATAAAAAGTGATCATGTAGAAATGAAACAGCAGCAGCTTCTAATGGCTGATTAATAACTTTAATCCAGATGGTTTGATGAGTAACAGCAGCTCAATAAACTATATAAAGTAGAGATAAACAGGAATTATTATTCAGAAACCTCTAAGTTTCATGTTGTTATGGCTACATTAGCATCTCCTGTGTTTCCTAGCAGATGTGTGTGTTGCCACTGACTGGTAGTTGGGGTGCACAGCGTGCGCCATGTCAGCGCTGATCATGAAGGACAGCGGCACCGCCTGTTGAAAGGTGGTGAGGTTGGAGGTGGAGGCTGCGAGGCGGCTGAGGATGAGCTCCGTCAGGTTGGACTGAGCTCCCTGAGCGCTCTCTGATCCCACCTGAGGACGACATACAGCACCACCAATGAAACGAAAAACACTACGTACCTGTGTGTGACGAGTTCCATTATTTCTTCTCTTGTTTTTCTATTTCATCCATCTTTAGGGAATACTTGGGCTTTTTATAGCGACTTTACTTTAAAGTCTGTTCATTATAACATTCCGTGTCGTCACTGAGCTGTGATGTGACTTATTGTGTCTTCATTCTGAGTAAACCTCAGATGTTTTAAGTCTCTCACCTCTTCATTATCGTACAGAGTGATCATGCGGATGTTGGGATCTTTGGCCAGAGAGTCTCCAACACAGGACTCCATCAGCGCCTGAGAAACAAAAAGAGTAAAGGTCAAAGCAAGAAAAGAGACAACGAAGAACTCCAAAGATGAACGTAAAGGGTGTCGGTTCTCTGACAGCTGGAGTCTGACCTGCAGGGCGCAGTAGCAGCTGTGGAGGTTGTCCAGACGAGGAGAGTAAATGAACTCTTCATACACACCACCCAACGCCTGCAGAGAGAAACAAACACATCTGTGATCACATCATGCAGAAAAAGCTGCTGTTTGTTTGGCAGACTCACCGCAGGCTGTGTGTCAGTCAGACAGAGCTCAAAGTCCAGCAGGGCTTCAGGCTCCACATCCAGCTCTGAACAAAGCAGGTTCACCAGTACAGGGTGATGTTTCTCTGCCTGAAGGGGGCAGATACAAGCTTTCAATACATGTGATTGATCATTTGTGGGTTTTCTTCTTTTCTAAAATAAAGTGCTTCATGTCTGAGCTTCACATTAACGTTTGAA
>CM075205.1:12288208-12303208 GCA_037577475.1 Chaunax sp. Z400
TTTAGAGAAAAGAATGACTGTTTGTTTGTTTAATATCTATAAAAAGTAAGATGAGTTTTTCTACTGTTTCCTGTCTTCTTAATCTCATCATATGGTTTTCTCTACTTTTCACCATATCAGGCCCCATGTGGATCAGATATTCTGGTACTGACAGGTGGTTCTCCTTGTTGGGGCCGAAGGAGTCATTGATGTCCCTCTGCAGGTGGATGGCCAGGTGAGGGATCCTGAGCAGAGGCCTGGACACATGAACCAGGCGGTGAAGCAGCCTGCTGTCGCTCTGCAGGAGGACCAAACACAGCAGATGGGCAGCAAAACAACACAAACACAGATTCGACAGGTAGATCGGGGTCATCATGCTACCTGGATTATAACACGTCCTGCAACAGTCAGGTCCCGGTCGAACCAGGTGTTCCAGATGCCGCCGCCGTAGCACTCCACCCCAACCTGCAGACAGCCCTGCTTCGTCCTCTTAGACCTCGGCTTCACCTGAAACACACAGATGACTGCATTACGACTGAATTACACTGAATCAATAGGCTCCAATACCATTTCCACATTCGGGCTGACTAGGACAAACGGTGCAGGACACAACAACAAGTAGGGGCACAGATGCTCAGGGCCTTTACATAAACACTTATATCGGAGAATTCTGACTTTTTGGGATGAAAGAAAGGTCAAGAGGTAGATTGTGAGTGACAGGTGGAAGTGGGCGGAGTCTCACCCTGAGACAGGGGCTGTCTGTGTGGGCTCCTATCATAGAGAATCCGTTTCCTGGTAGGTAGCATCCCCCGACAGCAAAGGCAATGAGGCTGGAGAAGTTCCTGGTCACAAAGTACTGAAGAAAGAAGACGACAACTATCATGCATTATTCGACTAAAGCGGCAATAAATCAACACTTCACTGTTTAAAGTTTTTAAACTAGTCATTGAAATTCTTAACTCAGCCTTTCCTGAATTGATTTGAAGTAGGTGGGTGTTAGTGAAACAAACTTTAATATCCATAAACATGAGGCAGACTCTGACTGACCTTCATGGACGGCTTGATGTCCCACTGCTCTGCCTCCTTCAGCTCGATGAAGCCTGCATCCAGCAGACGCCGCCTGCATTCTTCAACCACTGCATGGACAAAAAACAGACATTTTAAAGGCTTTCAGAGTTTTACCAACACTATGGATTGTTTTTCTATCTTTTTCTTTTACTTCCTTTTAGCTTAACCACTTTCCCATTGATGATTAGCTCACCTATTAAGAAATTCCTGTATAATTTGCAGGAACACCAAATGTGTCAAAGGTCCGAGTGCAAAGGTAGGAATCACTGAGAAAGATCTGTTTGTCTGCAGAGACTCTGCATCTTATCTTATCTCCAGCTCAAAGTCGTTCAAACTGCACAGGACTCAACTTGGCACCTTCTTAATGCTGACAGCTGTTTTTCTCATCAACCTTCAACCTCATCAAATTACACTTAAAAAGTGAGACAGCAGAACCTCAGATTGAGCAAATCTTCAGCTTTAGAGTGAATCAAAAGGGGATCTTGCAGTGTTAATAGTGGGAAAACACAGTTTATCACTTACCAGTAAATCTAAAGGTTTAAAAGTGTACAAAGAGGCAACAAAGTGTTGGTAGATGCAGAAAAACACATTTAACACGTGACAGAATGAGTTTAGATGTGATTCCATGTTATGCTTTTCTCTGACACGAAAACATTCATCAGAGATTCACTTTTAAACTTCAGAGGAAAGTTTAGTTAAACATAGTGTGTTTAACTAAAGTCACATAAGATATTATAGAACAACAAAAGGACTTCCTGACTTTTAGACAGTATAATAAGAGCACCCAGGTTTGAGACTGTACCGTGATATGGAGACACTCCTCTGTTGACAAACTGCAGGAACTCTTTGGCTGCTGCCTGCACGGCCTCCTTGGAGCTTTTCATCATCAAACTCTTAATGAAAGGCGGAAAATGTGACACAAATAATGAACACAAGGAATGAGCTAAAGAAGCTAACCGGACACTAAACTGGTGCAAACTGCGGACTAAAGTCTCGAGCTTTTCTCGACTTTTTGTTACTCCAGAGATAAACACTAACAAGTTAATAAGTAGTACTTTCAATGTTGTAAAATGACAAATTATCCCGTAACTTTATTTTAGAAATGTAGCAGACCTGTCGGATAAGGGACGCAGCGGAGCTAATGTTTGCTAGCTAACCTTCCGGGGAAATGCAGTGATTCTGATTCTTCTTCTTCACTTCTCTTCCTGTTGTGGCCAAAGTCAAAGCAGCTGTCAGTGAGGGAGCAACACCTCCTCATGCTACACCCATAATAATCATTTTATGGTCCTCACCTGCATTAATTACAGCTTGAATCTCTCAGCCTAACCAAACCGCACTGACAGCCAGTGTTGTGGCAGCAGAGCCCCGAGCAGCCGCTGCCTGCAGCCGCTGCAGCCGCGGCGCAGCAGCGACACCTGGCGGCCAGGCGGAGGAATTACAACATCTACATTTTCACAGATTTTTCAAAAAATATTTCCTCACACTTTGCTCTTTTGTGTCAATCTATACTTTTAATATTAATATCATTAGTACCTTTTATATGTCGTAGCCATGGATACAATGTGATTCAGCTCTGAGAGCCAGAGATGCCATGAGAAGAAATGTTGCTGTGCTTCTCTAAGGGTTAACATGTAAATTACATGCAGAGACTTGAGGAAGCAACAGACATTTCTGTTTCGATTGCCTGTCTCTCTGTATCTGTATGCCGCTCACTTCTCTTTTTCCTCCCTCCACCAGTGTCTCCCCGCTGGGCCAAACATGGAAACAAGAGAAGCAGGAGATAGTTAATAGATGGTGAACCTCTCCAGTTACCTTTCTCCCTCTCACTCTGTCCCCAAATGAGCTCTCTAAATTCTCTGAAGTGTCCCATGACATGCAGTCGACATCAGCAGACTTCTTTTGATGATGTTACAGCTTTCTTTGCAGCCTTCCGTATCCAGCAGTTCCTTCTCTCCTATTCATTTGTTGCTGTTCAAGTTCTTGTGATTCTTGACAACTTTTAAACCAGTAAATGTTATGCAAGTTTTTTTTCGATGTTCAGTTCAGCCACTGGTAAACACACTGACACATGAACTGAAGTGAAATACAACAGTCTAAAAATAATGTTTATATAATTTTTTTTCATATCGGACTTTTGACATAGTTTGGAGAGAAATTATGTTTTATAATCCAAAAACAGTAAAGACTTAGTAGCTGAAAAGAATCTCTTAGTGTCTAAAATAATGAAATGTCTGACTTTTACTTTGGATGGCAGTGAATCATCTCCCAAACTAATCAAATGTATTGCTGATGTTTTCCTGATACCAGTGATGAGTATGAATGTTCGACTGTTCTCTCTGTATCTTGTTCTGACTAACACATGTTAGTTTATTCTGGTTTTTACCACCATGTAGTCATTTATCAGTGCACCACCACAGGAACTGGCCTTATATAGTCCTGAACAACGAGGGAGGAGGGGGGCGCAGAGGAGGAGCGTCAGAAAACGATGAAGAGATGTTTACATCAGCTGTCGGCTCTCAGCGTCTCGTCTGCTCTTGAGGAAACCCAGGGGGATGAAAACACACACACACACACACACACACACACACACATACGCACACATACACACACACACACACACACACACACACACACACACACACACACACACACACACACACACACTTACACACACACACACCTACACACACACTTTAGCAATCTAGCACGGCTCTATTAATGGATATGAGCACTACATTTGGGATTTGTCTGAATACTCCGCTGCTGTTCTGTAATTCTAATATTTTAATGGCAGTAGAAAAGCAGCAGGACTGTGGTCTTTACTGTCTTGGAACCACAAACTTTCATTTTCCCTCTTAGTATCTGCAGAGACCAACATGTCATATGAATTAAATCGCCGTTAGAATTTGTAAAGCAGCCAATATTTCTCTTACAAGTAGCCAAACGGGCTTGTGAAAAACAGCTGGACTTAATGCCTAAAGAACTCAATAGGTGGATTTTCAATGATATAATAATATATCATCCATCTATCATTCAATCCTCACAAAGCTAGTGTCAAGATGTCATGTCAGAAGGAAGCTACAAGAGAGCTTCTGGGAGGCGGGACTCTGATCACGGTACAAAAACACTACATACAGTTCATTCATTTATTTTATGGAGAAAATATTGTCTTGTTTTCTCTCTCCAGCTTCCTCCAGCTGGTCTGTCTGAACAGATGGTTTAACCACTAACTGTGTGTAACTGTTCCAGGCTCAGTGAGCACAGATGGACGGGCACTGAACACAGCCTCACAGGCCAACTGAGGCCACTGTGGTACCAGTGATTTACTGATAAAACCCTTTTCACATTTCACCGGCTGCTACCATCAGTCTAAAGAACAGGAGCTTTTGGTTGCATTTTAGAAAATGTAGGTTGATTCACAAGATTCTAAAAGAGGCCTTTATGTTGTTCTTTTATTGATTATTATTTTAATTTGAATCCTATTGATGGTAATATATTGTTTCCCTTCATCACATTTTCAACATGACTCCAGAGTGTCTGCTGCCAGGAGGAAAGCACCCTTTAAATCTTCTTCACTGTCACACTCTGATGATATCATCATTAACAAGGCTTATTGTTTGGGAATGTGAGCTTCCTCTTGCTCTGGGAGCGCCTGCAGGCACACGTTGTACCTCTCCGTCTCTCAGGATGGGATAGATTTCCTTTTTAAGGCAGCTTAGTCAAAGCTCCCCCCCCCCCATTTACAACCTGCACCACCTCACCATGTGAGGATGTCGCAGAGTAGTGAAAGCCACCGTCCATCCTTGCATCCTCGCATCGTAATGCCATGAGATCACAGACGCAGAGGGAGATGATTTTCTCATGAGGTCGAGCGATTCAACAAAAAAAAAATAGGTCACCATCCAATACGACCCATATTAGTGCTTTAAGATGTGATTACATTCAGAACCGACATGGTTAATGTTGTGGACATGGCTCATTAATCTCAATGAGAAAACACAGTGTCCAATGCAGAGGTGGAGGAAACGTATGATCTCTTGACTCAACAACAAGCAGGACCAATAATGAGCAGAGTTAGGGCTACATTACAGATAAAGCGGTGCTATCCTGTGTCAAACACACATCACTGATCTCCTAAACCTGTACAGTAACCTGGGTTTCAGCTGCTTACATAAACAGGTGACATGATGCTAAAAACATGGAGGGAGGAGGAGTGGTAGACGGAGGGGGTGAGGGGAGACACAGAGGAATATGGAGAGAGGGAGGGAAAGAGAAGAGGAACGATGATGATGATAGAGAGACAGAATGAGGGAGTCGATGGAGAGGAGGAAGAGGAAAGCGAAGGTGAGAGAAGAAACAAAGAGGAAAAGAGAGACAGAGAAAGAGAGAAGAGAGAGACATGGAGGGCAATTCACAGAGAGGAGGGGGCACAAAAAGAGGGAGGGGGTAACTACAAATAGCCTGGGGCAGTGAGCTCTTCTCCACTGCTCCCCTCTGCTGCAGCCCTCAGGCTCTTCTTGTCCTCAGACATGGCCTCCTACAGCTCCTCCGCCCAAACAGCCTCCTCATACCGCCGCACTTTTGGCCATGGAGCCTATGCCTCCCCCTCCCTCAACCGCTCCTTGCTGGGCCACAGGGGCAGTGGCAGTGGCAGTGGGGGCCAAGTCTCCTCCAGGGTCTACGAAGTGACCCGGACCAGCTCAACACCAGCCTACCGGGTCTCTTCCAGCTATTATGGCAAACCTTTGGCCACCTCTCGGGGCTCCATCGGCCGCTCATATGCCGGCATGGGTGAGACGCTGGATTTCAGCCTGGCCGACGCCCTCAACCAGGAGTTCCTGACCACACGGACCAATGAGAAGGTTGAGCTGCAGCATCTGAACGACCGATTCGCCAGCTACATCGAGAAGGTCCGCTTCCTGGAGCAGCAGAGCCAGGCGCTGTCGGTGGAGGTGGAGCGTCTGCGTGGCCGCGAGCCAACACGCATCGCTGACCTGTATGAGGAGGAGATGAATGAGCTGAGGAGGCAGGTGGAGGTGCTGACCAATCAGAGGTCACGCATAGAGGTGGAGCGGGACAACCTGGCTGATGACCTGGACAAGCTCAAACTCAGGTGTGTGTGTGTGTGTGTGTGTGTGTGTGTGTGTGTGTGTGTGTGTGTGTGTGTGTGTGTGTGTGTGTGTGTGTGTGTGTGTGTGTGTGTGTGTGTGTAGAAAAAATATTTTGCAGAGGTGAGGTAAAAATGCTAATTTTAAAAACGCTGACAAGGGTTGGTCAAACAAATCAAGAGATCTGCTGCTCTGCACTGACCACATAAAGGCAGATGGAGAGGTGGAGGAATGGAAGGATGGAGAGGTGGAGGAATGGAAGGATGGAGAGGTGGAGGAATGGAAGGATGGAGAGGTGGAGGAATGGAAGGATGGAGAGGTGGAGGAATGGAAGGATGGAGAGGTGGAGGAATGGCTGTAAAGCAGCAGAACAAGTACAGATACAACATTTAATGTTGATGTTTAATAATGTGAGACAAGAAAATGTAAAATACAATTAAAACAGAATCATGAATGTAAAGATATTTTCCAAAGATAAATAAGGAGCCTCAGTCTGGATCAGGCCCATAATGAGTCCTGCATCATGTCTGTTCTGTTGAAGTGCCCATGAGCAAGACACTGAATACCAGATGAGTCCCAAACAGATGTCAGAGGAAATAAGGTTAAAGAAGTCAAGCAGAAGAAGAAGAAGAAGAAGAAGAAGAAGAAGAAGAAGAAGAAGAAGTCTCTGACTGAGCCTGGTTTTAATCTAAAATGATGGATGTGTGTTGCTGCCCAAGTCTGACCAACATTAGAGCCAATCACATGTTTCCACTGCCTCTTCTATAAAAGGAGAGGAAAGAGCTCCACATATCTCTAAAGACCTGTCCTTTGTCTCTGTGGCTTACATCTTATTATAAAAACACTGCTGCATTAAGTAACGAATGATAACTGGAGGATCCTTTACAGAGAATTCAAGAGTTTCCACTTAGAATAAAATATAAATGGAGTTTTTATATGGTGATTTATCTCAGTGGGGGGATTTGTTGCATTTGATATCAAAGATGTTTTTCTGGCTTGATAAATAAAATTTAAGAGAGGATTACAATAACATCTGTGTTACGTTGCAGCTTTTAGGACAACCATAAATGTTCAGATGGTTTACAGGCAAAAGCTTTTTCCTTTCTTTCAGTTCATTTTGAAGTCACCTAAAATAAATAAACATTCAGAATTAATCCCTGACACTCCTCCTCCTGTCATTTCCCAGAACATTCCTTGGAGATAATTATGCATTTTGGTGGCAATTACAGGGAATATAGGGAACGGGCTGTTTATTTTAAACTATTAGAAGTTTTAAGGCATTTCCTTAAAATGCATTATATAAAATTAGCAGACAATGAATTTAAACAGCAGAAAATTGCTGAATAAAATCTGAAAACTGGCCCAAAATGAATTTCTCTCTCCTCCTCCAGACTCCAGGAAGAGATTCTCCAAAAGGAGGACGCAGAAAACAACCTGGCTGCTTTCAGGGCGGTGAGTCTCTCATCATTACTGCACAGAGGACCTGAAGTATTCACTGCAGTGAGAAACAGAAACATGCATTACTGCTGTAATTATTGTACCAGTGTTATAACTGATTCATGCACTGCTGCAGGACGTAGATGCTGCCACTCTGGCTCGTCTGGACCTGGAGAGACGCATTGAGACGCTGCAGGAGGAGATCGCCTTCCTGAAGAAGATCCATGAGGAGGTTCTCCTCCTTTTGTCCTCCTCTGTCCTTTGACCACTGTGTGATGCTCAGTTAGGCAGATTAAGAACATTTTAAATTACTATTTTGAAGTTTTATGGAGGTGAAAATTAAAAGGACCTCCCTCCTCCTCCTCCTCCTCCTCCTCCTCCTGCAGGAGATCCGTGAGCTGCAGGCACAGATGCAGGAGACTCAGGTACAGATTCAAATGGACATGTCCAAACCGGACTTGACAGCAGCGCTGAGAGACATCAGAGCCCAGTATGAGGGCATCGCCGCCAAGAACATCGCCGAGGCAGAGGACTGGTACAAGTCCAAGGTGAGACGGAGACAGCGTTACAAATGTCGTTATAAAGGCTGATATGGGATAATAAACAATACATAAATTAATAAATAATCTACACAAATGTCTCCGGAGCAATGAGAGGATCTTTGACCTCCGTCTCTGCAGGTGTCCGACCTTAACCAGGCAGTCAGTAAGAACAACGAGGCCCTGAAGCAGGCCCGGCAAGAGACCATGGAGTTCAGACACCAGATCCAGTCCTACACCTGTGAGATCGACTCGCTGAAGGGTTCTGTACGTCTCACACCTACAAAGACTCTCCATTTCATCTTTACCTCATGCTCTGCTTCACGCTGCTCTCGTCTCTGTGTCAAACCCAGAACGAGTCCCTGATGAGACAGATGAGGGACATGGAGGACCGTCACGGACTGGAGGCCAGCGGCTTCCAGGACACCATCGCCCGGCTGGAAGCAGAAATCGCCAACATGAAGGATGAGATGGCGCGTCACCTCCGCGAGTACCAGGACCTGCTCAACGTCAAGATGGCGCTGGACATGGAGATCGCCACATACAGGAAGCTACTGGAAGGGGAGGAGAGCAGGTGATGCTGGAGTTCAGGTTTTCATTTCAGATTGAATCTGAACCAACAGCCTACAGATAGAAGTAAAGGAATAGGAAGTTAATCATTTGTGAAGCCACTGAAAAAGGATGAGTGTTTTAAAGGAATAGTTTAAGTTTAATAGTTTAATCTACAGTACTCACCTCTGCATTTCTGGAGCTTCAGTCACATGTTGTGCAGCATTCAGCTGCAGATCCGGGCCACTTGTTTTCAAAAGCAAACATAAAATGACTCCATACAGCTGGAACGGCGTCGTCCAAGTCTCCTGAAGCCCCCAGACAAACGCCAGTGTGTTTACAGACACTGCTGTTCAAGATCAACCAGAACCACTTTTAGCTTAGAGGAGAAGATCTGAAGAATATCTGATCAAACTGAAGGTAAAGTAAAGATCTGATGTCATGTTTGTTCTTGTTTTGCAGGATTGCCTTGCCTGTGCAGAGCTTCTCCACCCTGAGCTTCAGAGGTACAATGACCCTGCTGTTACCTGAACACACCACCAGAGTACACTAGTCTGTACTAATCCTCTGTGGAGGTTTTACACCTGATTTATCATCATCATGTTAATGTTATGACAAAATGTCATGACTAAATAAAATAAATAAAAAGATGATAATCGTATAAGAGATGACATTTGATTGTCTAAAGGTTAGATTATGAAATGATTTTTATAAAACATTACGATTTAAATGTTACCAATGTGGATTTTATGATCCTTTTCCATCCAATATTATACTTTAAAATGTAAAGTATTATTTTAATATAACAGTAAGTCTCTTCCTTGATTTAAGGGGAGGCAGAAACAGCTTTCAGAAACAGATCACTGGCCTCAGAGGGATGATTGTCTGTCATGATGATATTTTCCTGTTCAAACAGAGACCAGCCCTGAACATCAGCAGCGCTCCTCTGAGATGCATTCAAAGAAAACCGTCCTCATTAAGACCATCGAAACCCGCGACGGAGAGGTAAAGAAGAACAGAAATGTCAGCAGCCATCCCTTTTTCTTTTCTCTCTTTTCTCATCGACAAAACAAAATATGAAAACGATCAGAATTAAGACCGAATCAACGTTCTGCACTGTAAAATACAGCACTTCATAACAATTCATTTAGTGGCAACAATTCCTGGTGATTTCACGGTTAAATTAACACTCATGACCTTTGACCTCACCAAAATGGAGTCAGTTTTCAGTCTTGAAAAGCATCTGTAGGAGAGAATCAGCTTTTCCACTCCATTCGGAACGTAAACACAATGACTCACACAGCGACAAACATCCTGTCTCACCTGGACAGAAGCACATCACACCCACAGCTACCTGAGGACATATTCATCACAGGCGTGTTCAGACAAGTCATGGCTGCGCTGAGCTTCCAATGAAAGCTTCATCCTTTTGTCAGCAGCATAAAACTGCAATCAATGCTCCAAAAGTCACTAAAAGACTGCATTCCCAAAGTTTCAATGTTTGTTTCCAGATAAAGGAGTGTTCAGAAAGAAATGAGTTGAGATGTTGTTGCACTGGCAGATTTAGTCCTTTATTTATCCCTTTCAGACCAAACTGACACATACTGAACTAAACTAAATGCTTTTTAAATGTTGGAGCGTCTCTGACAGCTGAGTTTGTGTGTTTGTCCTCCAGGTTGTCAGCGAGACGACGGATCACCAGCAAGACATCATGTGAGGAAGAAGAAACACGTCTGTCCTTCTACGAGAGCAACAAGTAAAAACTTACAAACTCCTGACATGGCCTGTGCTGTACTGAGATATTTGGAGGTGTCCTTAACTTGATCAGGGTTTATTTATCTCTGCTTGTGTTTTAGCACAAAGTCTCCATCTGGCAGTTATTTCTGAGTCTGCTTCCTAAAAATCGTATTTTCTTTGAAGAGGAGAAAAAAATGTTTCAGCCTGTTGTCGACAGAAACGTTTCTGTTGTGTATTTATCTGGAAACAAAGAGGAATCAAGAAAACGACACAATAATAAAATGAAAAGATAAAAAAAGAGGCTGCAAATCATCTATTGCATCATGAACCCAGATCTACACTAGAATGCAGCTTCTTCTAGTTTCTTCCTTCCACTAAAGCTGTTGTCCTGTCAGGTGTGTTCATGACAATAAGGTGAAGTGTGTGTTTGTACTTATCAATGCAGGACAGATTACAGGAGAGGAGGAGGAGATGAAAAGGTTAAGTGAGAGACAAGGTAGAAAAAAGAGGAAAGGAAGAGAAATGATGGGAGGAGGATGTGTTCAGGATCCCTTGTGCAAATATTTGCTAATAAAAGTGAAGTGAATTTCACGTTACATCTAAACGATGTCTGTCCTTGGGCTAAAAGACGAGTCGCACACACTGATGGAATAAGACCCATAGGAGCACATGCTTTAATAATCATAGTCAATATCTTAAAAAAGCATGGAGTTACTGGCCTACAGTGATGACATCTCACTCTCCTTTACAGAACAGCTGGAGAAAGAAAGAAATCAGCAAAACAATACATCCCACTGGAAAAAGAACACAATGAAATTAAGTTTCCTATGAAATTTAAAAGAAACAATCAAAACAAAAGGTTCAGTGTTTTATGTACAAGTTTCACATTGATGCACATGAAGAGGTGGGGGGGGTCAAAAAGAAGCCACACAGGGTAGCCCCGGGACGGGGGGGTGAGATCATGCATTTCCCATAGATTAATAAAAAGGAACCAAACACCCCCACCTCTGCTAGCCTTTCCTTTAAAAAGGTCAAAGACAGCAAAGTCTTCACATTTTCACAGCTGACAGATAAAGAAAATCAAAGCACACGATGGAAGGAGGAGTTAATATGGCCACGAGCTCACATTTATCCTTCTGAGTCTTATTCACACTGGCATCTCAGAAAGACCTCCAATCAACACGAGAACCACCAACGGAAACAAATCTGAAAACCTTTTTCAGCTCAAACCCACAACAAAACCTGACTAAACCTGATGGATGGATGATGGATGGATGATGGATGGATGGATGATGGATGGATGGATGATGGATGATGGATGGATTTACACAGAGAAAGCACAATAGCACCAAAACCAAGACTCTTCTCTACGCCGCCTTAGTTTACAGACATAAACATCATGTCTTGCTAGAATTATGACAACAAACTGTTCTGAGCTTCCAAAAAACATTCAGAAATACAGACAAAATGAACAGAATACAGACAAAATGAACAGAATACCGACAAAATGATCAGAATACAGACAAAATGAACAGAATACAGACAAAACTAACAGAATACAGACAAAAGGCTCTTTTTCCATGTTTAACGTTGAGGAATATTCATCTGAGGATGAGGAGCAGACGTCCTGAGGAAGACCGTCTTCTAATGACAAACATTTCAAACACGTGTCAATCAAAAACATCTGATCAATGAATCAGACATAACAGTGAACTGTGAACGTTTAGTGTGTATGAGTGTGTGTAGTGTGAGTGTGTGTAGTGTGTGTGAGTGTGTGTAGTGTGTGTGAGTGTGTGTAGTGTGTGTGAGTGTGTGTAGTGTGTGTAGTGTGTGTAGTGTGTGTAGTGTGTGTAGTGTGTGTAGTGTGTGTAGTGTGTGTAGTGTGTGTAGTGTGTGTAGTGTGTAGTGTGAGTGTGTGTGTGTGAGTGACAGATCATTTTCTTTATTCCCAGTAGAGTAAACAGCCTAAAACAACAAATTATTATTCAAAATGTGTTTTTAACTTTTACTTCTGTTCTTCTCCTCTAACACTAAACATTGTAAGATGTTAATTATGAAACGTAGAGCCTCTAATTATTGTAGCCTTGTTTATGAATGTAAACCTTTTTAATAGAACTTAACATTCCTCTGCAAAGACCCAACAGTTTCCTTTACTTTAACCAAACCTCATCCAGAATCAAACTCATAGGCCTGTAATCATAAGTTAAGCTTCCAGCCAAACAGCACACAGTCAGATAACACCTGTCTAAATCTTCCTGATCTTTTTCATCACGATCCGTCATTATTCCCTGAGAAACTAAAGAAAATGTTGAAAAACACAGTGAAAAAAATCCTGCATCCACTCCTAAATGTGATGTTGTCTATTGTGGAAAAAGACGGATTTCCCATCAAGTTTCATCAGTAGTTTTTAAATCCTGACAAACCAACAGCCAACAAACAAACAGACATGGGTGCAAACATAACCTCCCTGGCAGAGGATCTGAATTCTACTTATTATTTAATTAATATTTGAAAAACACATAAAATAACACTGACAGTTCTATGGGGCGTTAAAATGTTGGTGGTTCTAGTGTTCAAGGATTTATGCTTTCATATCAATAAATAATCATCCTGTTCCTTTCATTTACACAGATCTGACATTCCAGCTTCCTCTGTGCTCTTTAAACACTTTAAGTTTCATCACTAAATTCAGATGGAAATCATCTTCTTGTTTTATGTCACAGCAAATGGAGCCGAAGATTAAACGCCTGAACACATCATAGCTTATTGGCAGACAGTTTGGCCTCCAAGCATGAAGATCAGGTTGTAAAATAATCAGCCATTATTGCGGATTCCTCTTTAATCTCAGAGGAGGTGCCAGTGTAAACGTAGCTAAAGCTAATCCTCCTCATACATCCAGGCCTCTGAAGACAACCAGACAACTCCAGTCTTTACCCTGCTAGCCGTAGCATGGCTAAACGTGAGAAATCCTTCTGTAATCATATTTAATGCAACTATAAGCCATCGATGGGAGATCTGCCAGTAACCCCCCTCCTGTTGCTGAATGGTACAGTCCATAGAGGGGAAAGGCACCCGTTAAAAACAGACTCCTATCAATGGAAGAGCATTTTACTGCTTGAAGACGTCATCATCAGCACCAAGTTTAAAAATGCATTAAACACGTCACTCTCCATTTCAAGAACCATATTTGTAGTTCAAATGGCACAAACCAAATAAAACGATCCCATTTTTATAGACGGTGTTCATCAGACTGGGAGCTTCTGCAGGATCAGATGACAAACAGCAGCGTGATTTGATTTGTGATTTGATTTTTCATACAATGCCTGTGTTTGAACCTGAGGCGGGTTTGTGATCCCTGATGGGTTTGACTTGAGACGGTGACACACAGGCCGGGGCCCGGTGCAGCTGGTTGCTTCAGGTTCTGACCCTTTAGATTGTAGCTGCTGTTTGTGTAAGTGCATGCATGCATCTGTGCATCTGAACTGAAAGAGTGAAAAGAGGCGGATCAAACCCAGGAAGCCATGATGAGGCGGAGCTTTATGATCCAAAGTTTACTCAGGAAAGTGTTAAACATTGTGTATTTTAGGTAAATCCAGCCCTAAATATCTTTTCATCATCTTGCAGCTGTGACTAAATCCAGCGGTGGTTTGTAACTTAACCAGGTAAGGTTTAATTGTAGAGTTTCTCTTGGTTAAGAGGTGTTCAGGCCTGTGGTGAAGGTCCTGTAGCTCCAGTGAGGGGCGTCGTGGATCCACAGTCGTAGCCCACATTCACCACGGCGTGGGGTCCACCAACCAGCTGACCCGGGAAGGGCTGCGCCTGCACCTGCCGGGCTCGGAAACTCTGGATGTAGCTCTGGACAGGACAGAGACAAAATTTACTCAGGTTCAGATGTGTCTAAAAATCTAAAATAATTATAGATATATATATATATATATAGATAAATAGAAGAGAAATCATTATATCCTCACTGGTGAGAGGACGTCTGTGTCGTAGCGGCGGATCGGGTTGGGTTTGCGGCGGTAGGCGGGCTCAGGGTGAAGTTGCTTGGCCTGGTGATGATGGTAGGAGGAGCCATGCTGCTGCTTCTTCTTCTTTTTGCGATAGCGGTCGTCCCGCTGACGAATCCGCATCACCTGCATCCTCCTCTGCTGCCGACTGATGATGACTATGAACACAGGGCGGTCGATAAGAAGGAGCTGTTCACCTCAGTTTAGCTCTTAGCTCTCATACTATTACCTTTATGCTAATTGAAGAGGTATTTTATGTTCCATTATTGAACACACACAGCTTTTAAAAATGCAAACAGAGTCAAACCAGACAAACTAATAGTTTATAGTTCAAGAAACACTACAAAAAAAATCCCGTCCCGTTTTCCTCACCCTTGGTATGAGAGTATCCCTCAGCGGTCACTTTCCACTGGATCATGACACCCAGCAGGGTGAGGGCAGGCCACACTCCGAGCACCACCCATGTCAGCCAGCACACAGGCTTCCCCGGCGCCGCTTTCAGTCGCTCATACATGTAGGACACGAGAGCGAACAGCTCCACAAAGTAGTCCAGAGCCACGGTGATGACAGCTG